>LKNJ01001619.1:0-34445 GCA_002120245.1 Maccullochella peelii
ATATTTATTACAAATCTTGGTTTTTCAGTTACAAATCTTGGTTTTTGGTTACAAATCTGGTTTTTCAGTTACAAATCTTAATGAGACTATATTCACTCCATAGTGACATGACTAAAAAGAAGTTCAAGAAAGATAAGCAGACGATCCAACAGGTTAGAAACAAACCTCCAGGTTCGACAAACTTATTTAGACGATGCAACTCAACTGCCTACAGTTCAGAGATGCGGGTGTGTTATGTTAGTAGCGGCTAATTAAAGTCTGGTAAGATCACTTCTTTCTAACTCTATACCCCCAGATTTTTCAAACTCGTTGTCTTCAGCTCCAACAGAGTACAACATGATGGGTGCTGATAGAAATGATGGACCAAACTATGAAGATAAGACTCAGGTTGTAATAACCCAGAATTATCCTGTAAGTCCATTATTTATCTTCACCAGGCACATGTCCTATATTGGCACCTTAGTTTACGAGAAACAGTTTTTAGCATTGCTCGTGTGAACCTGTGTTGGATCGGCTGTTTGTTTTGTTTGTATTTAAAATTAAACATCAGATCAGGTTCCAAACATTTCACACTGGCCTTTTAAAAACCATGGGACTGTTGGCGCTGTCAGCTCCATCAGATCTCAGGTGCTCCTGAAGAGACCTGGTGCAGAAAGTTAACGAGCCGAAGTCCAACAGGAGAATGTTGCTGTTTAACAGCGCCTGGTGACGGGTGGTGTTTGGTGAATGTGGGTTGCTGAATGTGTTGAAATGGCGGTGTTGCTTTGTAGAAATGTCTGACTAGATACAAACATGCCTTCCTACAAATCCCCCTCTCTCTGTCTCTCTCTCTCCCTCCCCTTCCTACCCCCTGGCTGTAGCTGCTCCATCCTCCATGTTGGTTTTGGTTGATTTGCCGGCTGATTTATTCTTATCCCTCTCCTCCTCCCCGCCCCCCCTCCCTCCCTCCCTTCTAGCCATCCATATTGCAGCCTGTCCAAGCCATATTCATTGGCTTTGTCCTGGCTCTGCTGTACTGGTGTTTCGGCCAGTTGTGGTAGAAAGGTACACACCGACATGACATCAGTCTGTCTCTCTGTCTGTCTCTCTTTCCTCCATCTGTTCCTCTTCAGTGGAAGGAAAGATGACCGAGGTGAAAACATTGACCTGCTCTGTGATGAATTCAGGGTGGAGAACCACGAGAATAAGATGGAAAAGTACCCATACGCTGGAATCAGCGTTTTTGACCCCACACAGTCTTCCTTCAGCTAAAATGATTATTCTTGTCAAATCTAAACCATGTTCATGACCTTTAACCTTCAGTGCTCCTATAAAAAGTAGTTGGCAGTTGTTTACTCCTGTGGTTTTTCTCTGACCACCATATCTATAAGACATTAAATGGGCGTCCATGTGGAATTACGATACAGTTATAATTAGGGTTAGATATGTCAGGACAATATTTGAATAACAATTACTGGATCAGTGTAAAATATAAAAAGAAAAATTTCATTGTTGTTGACTGAAGTTCTTGAAGCCACTTCTGGATGCACACAGTGTTTGATATGAAATTAAGAATTTTACAATATCAGGTACCTCCCTAATTTCGTTTACAGCACCTGTAAGTGCCAGAATCTCTACCCAGCTCACTTTTATATGTTTTAAAAACTCAGGATACATCACAGTCCAGTTTCAAAACATCACTGTGTTGGGGGTAAATTTGGACTCCCTGTTGAGTGCTTAACAGGGCTGGGTATCGTTTGAAATACAAATATTATACTAAAATCTTACTTTCATAAATATTATTTACCTTTTTTTTCTTTTAACAAAAGAAGCCATCGTCCTTTAAAGATGTCTAAGAATTTTACTTAAATAAAATACAGCCTAAAATGTATTAAATTAAATTATGGTTTCAATCAGGAACTATGTGATCAAAGCACAAGCAACAAGAACAACACATCTGACCAAACTTTCAACGCCAACTTTCAGGATTTGACAACATTCAATGGACACATTTGGTCAGTATCCGTAAAATATTGATACCCTAGCCCCACATTTTGACATTTTTTACCAGGAAGGGAAAGTTGGGGTTTGGATGAACATACATGTTGTCTCACACATTTGTGGACCCCAAGAAGAGCAGCTGTCAAAGCTAACAGGGATCCAAGTAGTAAAAAAATAAAACAACATATTCTACTTTAGTTTTCATCCCTTATAACAACATTAACCAGTCAGAAGGGAGGATCAGTTTGGGGTCATCTGGGTTTAGTTATGCAAAGTTAAGTTTTTAAAGTTGAGTGTTTTGTGCATCATGGGTGTAGACTGCTGTTACATGAAGGTAACCAGGCTGTTAGTGTTGAACCCTGAATTCTGATCAGCAGGACATTTTCCTCACCTCCTACACTTCCCTTTAAGACTGAGTATCATCATCATCATCATCATCATCATCATCATCATCATCATCATCATCGTCACGGTCTTCTGGTTTGAACAGCTCTAACTGCATGAGTGTCTGTCACATGTCTTCTGCTTCTGCTGCAGCTAACACTAAACTCGACTCTTTAAAGGGACGGGCTCCCGACATTTTTAGTTTTCTTCTTAGGCACGGTACCGTGTACGTAATGGTTGCTGCTACACATCAGGTAATAAGCTATGACTACCTGTGGGCAATCCATCCCTCCCTTTTTGTGAAAAGTCAGGATGCAGCCATCTTGTTTGAATAAACTTTATAGGAATTGTCACTGGACATAACCGAGTGAGGGTTACTTTCAGCGGGAGCTTCACGTTGTGGCTGGTACGGCTGTGATCTGTACAGTGCGAGCGTTAAAGTTGCAGGTTCTGGCCGCTCAGAAAGGCTGATTAAAACTTACAAGATCAATAAAATCGCACAGTGTCTGCACAGCTTTAGAGCTCAGGCCAAGAAGGCTAAATTCAGGGGGGAAAAGTTCAGAAAAATGTACAGTTTATTTAGGCTAAGGCTTGATCTTTTCAAATTTATATTTAACAGTGGTCCTAACTTATTTCTCGTGGAAAGGGCAGACAATAGTAAAATTAGCTAAGGTTCATCCAATTAGAATTTGATAATTTTTTCAGTATTAGGAAAAATTACAAGCCCTCACAAATGATGCAGAATGTTTAAATTTGTATTGATTAAAAGCTAAATCCTGCCGGGGTCTGAGCAGTCTAAACACCAACAAGTCGGTGTAAGACTCAGGGTGCGACAGTTAAAAACGTTACTTCTGATACAGTAAATAACCTTTTAGTATGAAGTATTATTTTGGACTCTGAAGCGTCTTGTGAAGACAAAGCTTTCCCTTTAAAGAGTCGGGCTCTCACCTTCACATCTGAACTCTCCTCCGGCCTCATTCATTCACTCACCGTCTCTTCACAGCTCCTGCTCACTTTCAGGGTGTTGGTGCTCCTTTCCCCCCCCCAATTTTATTTCATTTTATGCATCATTTTCTCCATCTCTTGCAACAGGGGTTTGTGGTTACATTGTGGTTTCCTTCCATTTCTTGCATCCAATGTGCTGCTTAATCTCAGTTATTTTTCTATTTACCTGCTTACAGGTTTGATGTTTTGTTTCCACTGACTCATCCATCTTTTTGTCTTCAAGTCGTGTTTTTTTTTTTTTTTTTTTTTACTTTCCCTCCAGCCACTGATACTTTTAAAACATCATTCTGTCCATCATGTCCGCCCCGGGGTTGTGCTGCTTTTGTTTGCTGCTTGTCTGTTTATTTGGGAATGTCTGACCAGTGTTTCCAGTGAAGGAAAACTGGTCGGTAACTTTTCTGTTTTTCTACTCAGGTAACCTCCTTGGCTTCGTTTACTTTGCTGCTACTTTGTTTATTTTACTGTATGCTTCTCTTTTTTTTTTTTAAATTTCTTCCTTTCCTCTACCTCTCTACCTAAAGATTATATTTTTTATTTATTTCGTATTATTCAGTATTTAAGTCATTATCTTTTGTGCAGTGCAGAGATGTGGGAACAAGATTATTTATTATAAACCTACTTCTCTACCATGCAGCTTGCTCATGTTTGGTGTTAACTGCAAGTTGTTTTTCTCGTCATATAATGAAATTCTTGCTGTTCAAAAACACAAACACTGACTGTCCTCGGCAGAAACCATCTGGTGTGTATTTTAACAGACTGCAGGTCTTGCTGATAAAAGGACGGCACGGGTTTTTATCTTGGGATCAGTTACATGGTTTTGGTATAAAGAAAATAAAATTTAAGTCACATTTGTTGAGCTGTAACCCAAGCAGCTCATTACACAGAATTTCTCCCAAAAGGACCAAATTATATCTGGCACGTCACTTTACATGATGTATTTGCAAAAACAGATAAACACCGTTCTTAAAATGAATAAACCAGCACCAGTGACATTGATACTCCTGGAGTACACAATAAAAAACATGATTTAGGAAAATAAATAACAATGGAGATATCTAAGTATTGACAGCTTTGAAAAATAATTTGGTGAACGTCTACAAAAACAGTGACCCGGAAGTTATTGTGGGACATTTTATAGAAGCATTAAATTAGGAAGCTGACTTAAACCTTATCTTGGCCTTTATCCTCCACTAGATGCTGCAGAGCTGAACAGTACACGCAGGCAACGATTCTCTCACACTTGAGCTGCAGCGTTGCCTCCCAAGTTGGTCTCAAACGGCAGTTTCCATGTTAAAGCCAATAGACTTGCTCTGTAAACAAACATAAGGACGTCCTGAGAGGCAAGAAAAATAATTCTAGTGAACTCCAAAGACGAGGTGCATGCTGTATATTGTGTGTTAGTTACGTAACGAGTGCAGGGAGAAATTAAAACTCATCTGGATGAAAACATGAATGCTTTTAGTTCTATTTAGAACTCAGGGTACACGGGTGCACTTCAGCCTCTTGTGGTCAAAATGAGTATTACAACAACAAACACTTAAATCATCCTGAGGGAAAAAAGTTTCACCTGCCAAAACTTTCTTTGTTTATCCATCCGTGAAAACAGGTAAATAAACAAACAAGTAACTTGGAAAAATTATTCTGGCAAAAACTTTTTTTTTTTTCCACCTGTTCTTACGTCATGAACAAAGGAGAGAAAACTATTTAGATCAGACTTAGAAAATGGATCACCAGAACTTTCTTTTCTCACTTGCCTCTAAAGTCATCTACAACAAAAAACAATTATTGTCACCATTATCATACAAAGATGTAATTTACTATACTTTTTAAAATCAAACTTAAAATATAGTAAAAAGACAAAAACACTTATATAAGAATGGTTAGACTTGTGTTTTACACTTGTATTGTTTAAGATTGTGAGGAAACGATACTGTGCTACATTTCCTTAATTTTAATTGCAACTTTTCCATGTATTGTGATTTTTTTTTTTTTTAAGACAGTGTTGATTAATGTGCATTGTCTTCTATAAATAAATAATAAACAAAGTGTGCACACGTTTAGATAACTTGTGTGCCCAAGAAAGAAAAAAATATAATCCTTTGGACTTTCTGCAGTCCTCTTTACTCTCTCCCTCTGCTCATCTTCATCTTCGTTCTTCTCCTCTTTCTTTATTCTCTCTTTCCTGGTTTCAGTCTTTAGTCCAGTTTGAGCCCAAACGTTCGGACATGACGATGCAGACTAACCTGATTTTCTTTGTCTGTGTTTTCGTGTGTGTGTGTGCGTTGTCGTCTCTCTCGGACAGAGCGGCTGGAGTCCCTGGATGCCGGTCATCGCAGTGATGGTCGCCGTGACGGCAGCCGTCCTCTACCCAAACCTCTCCAAGAGCAGCTCCACCTAGGACACGCAAACACAGCTACACACACACACACACACACACACAGGGCGCTGTGAGGAGAGCATCACTGCTTTACTTGTATAAAGTTTAATTGTACATAATTGTAGAGGGAATATAAAGGTTGTGGTTTCTACAGAGGAGTCAGAAGCTTCTTAGTTTATTTTGTTTTTGTGTTTTTGTTTGTTTTTCTGCGGCGTGGAGTTTTGTTTGTATTCTCGGCTCTCTCTCAGCCGTGGTGGGGGCTTTTCGGTTTTCGTCTCTGCTGATTTCTGCATAACAAAGCGTTCTCCAGCAGGCCGAGCTTCCACACACACAAAAGAACCTGCCAGAGGCGACGTTCATTCCGTCCCATCGTACACGAGTGGGATGGAGGCGAACGCAACGCGTCCCAGCAGCCTCGGTCCAGTCAGGAGAACATGATCCACGTTCATCACTGAGAACTGGCAGGTCTGCGTTAGCTGGAAGGAGCATCTGCACACCTTTTGATCATTTCATTGGCTATTGGAGTCTGTTAGAAGGCGGCGTTTACCTGTAGCTCCGTCAGAACTAGTTTTAACTGTTTCACCTTCAGTTCATTGTCTTTACTGAGGAAAGACGTTCAACATGCTCGTCTTGCCTTAGAACCATCTCCATATTCAGCTTTAATTTTACTCATTCAGTTCTTCAAACCACCTGCATCTTCAGAGCAACTCTAAATCTTTAAATTTGGCCGTTTTTCCTCTTTTTTTCTTGTCAGGTTAAAAAATTTATTATAGCACAGTAAAAACTCTAATGGTAACGGCCCTAATGTTCTTTACCTCATTTTTATCTAATAATCAGGAGCCCACTGCTCATTGTTGCCCCGGGTCCCCTAGTGGTTTAATCCGACCCTGTGTACGTTAAACACAATGCCCACTACACAATAAATCTACGTCACATCAGATTTTCACAAAAAGACAAAAGTTTTCAGCTCCGTATGTCAGTAAAATAATAAAGTAAATCCACATTAAAATACTGCGTTGACACTTCATGAAAATCACCATCATAGTAAATCTAAACTGTTAAAGCGCCTCAGTTCACCTGGATCAGTGTTCACTGTGTACCTGGGTCTGCTGGAAAGTGTGCACATAAAGGCGGTTTCAGGAAGTCCTGTTCTGGTTTTAGTCGGCCATGCTGGATGTCTAACATGGCGTTTTCTGTTTTTTCATTTCAGGGGTTAGGGTTGAAAACTTGAAGCCAAATTTATTAAAAATCACATTTCTTTAATTATTGTTTTTTATGTTTTTGTTTTCATTTTCGCGGCACAGAAAAAGGGGGTCAAAGTGCCTCTGATGTAACTAACACCACAATTTGTGTACATGTGTGACCAAATACACACACACACACAAACACACTTTCTCTGATAAACACACTCACACACACACACACACACACACACACACACACACACACACACACACACACACACACACACACTTGCTTTATTTGACTGTCAAGAGGTCTGTCAGTGTCGAGAGTGTGGAGAGAAGCTGTACATTAGTGATCCGCTGTGTCTCACTAGCTTTGTCGAGAGCTTTCAACTGCTACTCATGGCCTTCTTCAGCCAATGGAGTTATCTCAGTTGTCATAGAGATGCTTGCGAACCGACGCCATGACGACTGAGCTAACTATCCAACAAGACGTAGAAGCTCATGTTTTTGTGAAAGCTCATATGTTTGACTTCTGCTCAATATGTGAAACCAAATGTATTTAAATTTAGGGAACAACTTGGCCTTTCCTCTGGCGCCATCCTCAGGACGCACTGTGGAAGAACACAGTTGTCTCTAGCGTGGCCACAGAGTTGAAGTCTTGCTAAAATTCGTGTGTTCTTAAGAACAGGAAGAAGGTTCAGCTTCTCTCCAAACAAGTTTTAGACACTTTGGGCCTCTGCTGAAATGTTTTTAGCAGACATTAACTTATTTCCAGCTGTGTGTGTGTGTGTGTGTGTGTGTGTGTGTGTGTGTGTGTGTGTGTGTGTGTGTGTGTGTTGATGAACAGGGGAGTGTGTGTCGGTTCACACTCTGGACTCTTGAGCGGCGTTTGTCATCGTTCGTGTACTCCGTCTTGTCTCTTGTGTTAAAAAAAATAATAAGTAAATAAAACAACGAACAAATATTCCTGATGTTTAAAGAGAAAAACACTACAGTACAGAGAGAATTGTAAAATAAAATGTCATTGAGCGATGTGCTACTAGACTTATTTTGTTAAAATTGTTTAGAGATATGAGAGGGAGCTGTGTAGCGGATGCAGTATGATGATGATGTATTGAATATGCAGAGAAATGTTTGGATTAAAGTTGTAGCAAGCTGACCCACCAAACCAGCTTCCGGCTCATTCATTCATTCACAAACCTTCACAGTAAGAGCTGAGCTGACTCTGTGGAAACGGTTTCACGTCAGGTCCTCGAACGTGGTTTAACTAATCCAGGCTGACGTGACGTGATCGAGCTAAATCGATCCTGTTTATTCATCCAGATAACTTTGTTGGGTGATATCTTGAAAAGAAGTATGCTCTTATTTTGAAATAAAATCAGTGCTCAGTGGGGGAAAGTAACAAAGTACATATACTCAAGTACTTAAGTAGTATTTTGAGCTACTTGTACTTGAGTATTTCCATTTTCTGGTACTTTAAACTTCACTACATTTCAGAGGCAAATAATTCATTTATTTAATACCTTTTAATTAATTTGCAGATTCAGATTAATAATACAAATGATATAAAACAAATTATGATGTTATTATGGATAAAGATAAGACTATTGATCCTGGGGGGGGATTCACAAGATAACCAGCAGTATATAAAATAATTAAAATTGGCTCCACCTTTACCAGCTGCAACATTAAAGTGATGAACACATTAATGCACCAATAATTATAATCCAATAATATATATTATTCTGAAATGGGCCATTGCATGCATGCATAATGAGTATTTTTACTTTTGTTAAAGTATATTTGGACGGACTTTTACTTGTAACAGAGTATTTCTACACTGTGGTGTTGATACTTTTGCAGCTGCACAGAATTTAATTCAACTTACTTGAATTACTCAACTATGTGGTTGGAGGTTTCAGTACAGAAAAGTTAAGAAATATGAGAATAAAATTAGGTGATTTAAAATAAGTATGCAAGTGTGTTAAGTTAATATACAAATATGCAACTGAATACAGATGGAGTAATGTTTAGTGTGCTGAATCGTACATTGTGTGCAGAGATACTGTGATAGTTTAAAGAATCAGAGCAGTGCAAACTGGTTTAGATGAGATGTAGAGTGCAAATGTTTGTACTGTGCAACGTTGAATGGATTAAATATACATTGGGGCAAAGTACAGGTAAGGGAGGTAATTCTTCAGTCATGGAAGCACATTTCATTCACCGAAAGGAAAGAATTTGGGGCCTTTAATGTCCCGGGATTACAAGATTAAGATCTCATAATTTCAAGACTTGAAGTTTGGGGGTTGTGAGATGGTTCAGAAGAACAAAAACAAAGTTCAGCAACGCAAATTTGTTTTAATTTTCTGGACTTTTTCTCCAGTCAGACATGAAACATGACCGGGGGCCTCAAGTAGACGCCGCTCTTTGTAAAGTTTAATCTTTAACAATGTGTTGAAAGTTTATCATTTATTTTTAAAAAGATCTTAATCTGAAAAGTAACCAGTACTTATATCTGTCACATGAATGGAGCAGAATAAAAAGAACAGTAGTGAAGTAGAAGTATAAAGTAGCACGAACTGGAAATTCTTCAGTAAAGTACCTCAAAATTGTAAATGTACTTTGTTACTTTCCACCACTGATGAAAACACAGTGAGGAGGTGTGTGTGTCTGTGTGTGTGTGTGCGTGCTGATGTTAGCTGAATGTCTCCACACGACTAATCAATCATCCAGCAGGAGCATGATGTCGTCTTTACGAGACGGTTGCAACATGTAGAAGGAATTAACTGTTGGCACACAGACCTGACTCTGATGTTGAATCAGAAAATTAAAAACACTTCAGGAAGGTTTTCATCCTCACTTGATGTTGGCAAAGATGACAAGGTACAAATTCAAAATTATAAGTAAAAAGTCATCATTGTGGGCTCCGAAACCTTTTAAATGTTTCAAATTTTGACTTAAAAAGTCATCATTTTAATGTAGTATCTTAAGGGTTTGTCTTTAAAAGTCAAACATTTTACTTTTTATGTCATAATTTTAGTCTTAGTTAAAATGTTGACATAGTACTTTATAATTTACTTTTTAAGTCAATAGTTTGACTAAGTACCTCATAATTATGATTCAAATATCATTTTTTTATACTTAATATCTAATAGTTTTTAACTTAAGTCATAGTTTTGTCTTGAGTCTTAATCTTAGATACATAATTTTTATTTACCATGAGTATTTTTATGATTCATAACCTTTCTGCTTCTTCTTCTTCTTTTTAAACCAGAGTTTTAACCTGTTTCACCAGGTGAATCTCCAATTCACTCCTTTATCCAAATAAAGATGGAGCTAGATAACAATCAGTTTTTATTTTGGTCATATTTTTTGGAGGTCAAAGAAAAGTTTTGTACCTTACCAGGTAAAAACAGACTTTATTGAACACCAGATGGGATATTTCTTATTGTCAGGATGAAAGAGTCTTATTCCTGACTCTGTTACATCAGAGGAAGAAACAGAAATCACACCTGACATCTTCTTAAAATTACGTGAAGACTTTTACAGTTTCAGATGCTGACACATCAACAAGAAATGCATGTCTGATGTACAAATCTACAGACAAACAGAACAACAGAACAACAAACAGAAACTCAGTTTGTTCACTGTTAAACTCAGAAAACATGAAGCTGATCAGATAAAAGTTTATTGATCCGTGTGAGTCTGAAGGTAAAAACAACAACCAACCAAACTGATATACTGATGAAATAACAGAGCAGATCAATAATCCAGCCTGACATGAGATTATCTGTCTGCTTTCTAATGAATATATCCGAGCAGCGAGATGTGAAAGAAGTACTCAGATATCTTACTTAAGTAAAAGTATAAATGTATTAGTCAAAAGTACAAAAACTAAAAGCAGCCATTATGCAGAATATTATATTACTGGATTATAATTATTGATGCATTAATGTGTAGCCTACATTACTTTAATGTTGCAGCTGGTAAAGGTGGAGCTAATTTATAATTACTTTATATACTGTAAGGTATATACATTGTACTTTATTAATTGATTTATATTTTGTATTAATAATCGGACTCTGCAAAGTGACTAAAGGTATCAGATAAATGTAGTAAAAAGTTTTATATTTGCCTCCAAAATGAAGTGGAGTAGCATTAAATGTAAATACTCAAGTAAAGTATGAGTACCTGAAATGTGTACTTGAGTAAATGTACTTAGTTACATTCCACCACTTTCCGGTAGGAGGCAGTAATGCAACGTTAAGGTGGCCAACTTTTTTATAGAAGAAGTGGACGAGGTCCGAGCTTTCAAAGCAGCACCTGAACGCAGCAGCAGCCAGTGAGTCTCAGTGAGGTTAAAAAAAAACTTCAAACCACCTTCAGGCAGCTCCGAGGGAACACTGAACACGCTCACCGGCACACTTTCTGTCACATTTAACCAAAGTCCGAACAAGAAGCGTTAAAGAGAAGCGAGAAGAAGAGCCGTTAAAGATGCCGGCCACAGAGAAGGACCTGGCTGAGGACGCCCCGTGGAAGAAGATCCAGCAGAACACCTTCACCCGCTGGATCAACGAGCACCTGAAGTGCGTCAACAAGCGGATCGGGGACCTGCAGCTGGACCTGGGCGACGGCCTGAGGCTCATCGCCTTGCTGGAAGTCCTCAGCCACAAGCAGATGTACAGAAAGTACCACCCGAGGCCCAACTTCAGGCAGATGAAGCTGGAGAACGTGTCGGTGGCTCTGGAGTTCTTGGACAAGGAGAACATAAAGCTGGTCTCCATAGGTGAGTAACGGCGGTCCATTCATTCGTCTGGAAGCTTTTCCGAGGCTCTAAAACCATCAACTGTTGAACCCAAAATTAGTTTATCTGTTGGTGGAGAGTCTACACATGACAGGGATGCAGGTTTTACTAATATTTATTGTCCCAGTAAAGTTTTTCCCCCAGTTTTCCCAGTTTATAGCCCCAACGCGCCGTTTTTTTGTCGTGGAATGTACGGAATGCGTTTAATAATGTAGTGTTTTAAAGTCTAATTGCTTTTCCACATAAATACATATATCTTACATTATTGTAAAGAATGTGTGTTGGGTTAGTTGGACCCACTCTCCACTTCGGCATACACGTAATACACAAAGCAACAAATGTTTCTTATAAAATCTTAGGTTTAATAAGTGGTTGCTGCCGCCCACCTGGCTGCGTTTAGCTAGTTAGGTGACAGACGGCGCTGGGAATCAAGACGAAAACTACTTTTAAAAGTTGATATTTAACTGAAATTTACCGCTATTTAGTGTTTTATGATGTGTCAAAGTAAATAGTGACTTAAGACGCGTTTGAAAACCTTGCCTCGTGTTTCATAATGTAAGATAGGCAGTTTTGCAGGAGACCAAAGTTAAATTCGTACCTTTGTCCTTTCATTTCTGTGGAAGTTTCCCGGGGTTCCCAAATTACCAGTGTGTTAATAAAAGGTCCTCGCGTGGTGGTAGAAATAATTTTACTTAAATTATACTTTAACTTTATTTCCATTTTAGTCAGGTTGGGAGCCAGTTAGCGCCGGTACATGCAGCACTTAAGTGTGACAAGAACTCGTCGCCAAACTGTGTTTAAGAATCCTGCAGTTTAATGTCGCATTGCCTATCCGCGACATTAGAAAAATATAATTATTGTTATATATATTCTAGAATTGGGCGGGAACTCATCTTCAAATCGGCATACACATAACCCACATTTAAACCAATCTTGTATTGAAAACCTCAAATTTTCTCAGTAAACCATGCTCACGCTGCCTCTCACCCGTGTAACATTTTTGTGAAAGACGACTGAGAACTGGAACCAAATCACCTCTGAAAATTTCATTAAATACGGGTTACTGAGAGAACCAGTCATATACGTTGCTACAGATAGGGTCCCACAGTAATTACTGATTAAATGCATCATGTTGTCGACAGCAGCATTAAACTGACAGATTTCTGAATGGAGTTTGGCATGTTGTGGGTGTAGAGTCTCCACATGACAACAGCAATGTGTGTTTTAATGAGCAGGCTGCAGCAAAGATGGGACACACCTGTGTTAATGAGCTGTTAATGAGCCCGGCTTCATGTGGAGAGGTGAAGTCTCCGTTGGACTCATGGATGAAAATATTTCACCCCCCAACCCCAAAAATTCACAAAGCAGAGCAAACTGTTAATGTGGTTTGTCAGCTGTATGGAGTGATCAGCCTCCACCTGCTGCTCAGTTATTCTTCTTCTTATTTCTCTTTAACAGCCTGCTTGTTGTTGTGTCCCAAACATAATTATCACACATCTGATTTCTAATTAAATTAGTTTGGCTTCCACCCAGGCTGCACAATACTGACAGATAATCATAGTGCAGTTACTTCGCTGAATATTTGTAATATAAATAACAGCATCCAGACAAAGATTATTCATTCTTTTAGATTTGTTTTTGGCAAACAAGAATTTAGTGAACGACTGATATGTTGTTGCTTGTCTTAAACAATTTGATTTTGATTTATATTGGTCGGACGTTGTGTTAAGAAGCTGTTCAAGGCAGATGAACAAAAATGAAAGCAGTTATACTTTGACTTTTGTTCTCTTAAATTAGTTTTGTCCAGCTTCCAACATGTGAAAAATGTGACTAATCAGATTTTTTTTTTTTGGTCCTTGTTCCTCCTTTTTTCTTTGTTGTTTCTTGTGATGGGAAAAAAAAGATAAAATGTCTAGACTTTCTCTCCTGCAGTATCTTTTGTTTGTTGTCTTTGCTGGGGTTGAGTGTTTCAGACAGCGAGGGGGTTGAAAACTGTGGAAAGAATTAAATTGACAGTGTTCGTCACTGCTCGTCTGTCACAAAAGTATTTTACACAAAAACTCTAAAGTTCCTGGTCGGTTGTGATTCTGTGCTGGAGGTTGCGCTTGAGTTCAGCTCTCATTCTTGGAGAGTTGCTGTTTTTTATTTTGAACATTTTTCGTTCAGGTGTTCTGGGCCTGCAGAAGACAAATTAAATGACAGAATAAGGTTTTAAAAGTAAATTGGTGCAGCAGTGTTGTAATGAAAGTGATGAAAACTGTGTCTTTGCTTCAGGAAACACTTTGGTTGTTGATGTCCGTCCAGCTCTACAGTAACACCTCCCTGTGTAAGTGTGTTACGCAGTCTCTTGAGTTTCAACTGGAGGTCCGTCAGTCTCTTTGGCTGCTTGTCACACAGAAAACTTGCTGGGACTTTTTATCTTTGTAGTTGCCTGTACACAGCGGGATTACAGCAGAGATGTTGCAGGTTCTTCCAACAAAATCTTGGTCACCATCTGTGTCAGACTTAATGATTATCAGTTTTGAGTCATGTCTCATTGTGTGATGAATGTCTGGTGAGTCGTAGCGCTACAATGGGAATGGAAAAACAAAAGTCCAAGCAGAGACATGTCATCAATTCAGGGGAAAAAAAACAACCAAGCTTTGGTTTTAGATGGCGCTTTCTATCAAAGATACACACCGAATGTATCTCCATCTACATGGACTTAAAATGTCTGCCAGTGTATTCTGCATCATCTCATGCTGTATTCAGATTACTTTGTTTGTAGATGAGGGTCGTAGCCGCCGTCACGCTGTGAGATTTTGCTCATAATTTTCCGACACTGTCAGAAGTTTGACTTTGGCTGTATATTGTATGACTGCAGCAGAGTGAAATCCAGACCGCTGTGTTTTGAGGTCCACCTCAAAACACAGCGGCTGCTTTTCTAGATTCAGCAGAAGCTTTTAAACTTGATCAGATGAAGTACTGAGTTCTCTGGATAAACTCTGGTTCAGGAATTAAAAATAAAAATACCAAACTGGCTCAAGTGTGAACCCGTCCTGAAACACTGAGGCTGGTGGGTGTTTGGTGATGGGAGTTTGATTTTCCACATGTAGAAAGGAAATGACTGGGTGGGACACACACACACACACTCTCTCACTCTGCCCGGTTGTTTGGTCTGAAGCCGAGTTCAGTTGACAGCTTTCACACCAGCCTAAATGAACCGAACCAAACGGGCAACACACCAGAGATCGACTGAACAAGTTGTTTTTTATCCGCCTGATGGACATTTAGACAATGTGTTTGTAAACATATATTTTTAATACTATCTTAGTGTCTATTCTCGAGCTTCAGATGGCTTATCAGGGTGTCCCATTTCACACATCCTTATTATGTTTTGCATGATTGCATTTGTATTTTAACTGTTTTGTCGATAAACTGGAACTGATAGCTCTGTTTTCTGGAGCCTCGTGTGTGCTACTGTGGCCAGAGACTTATCTGAAGGGTGTGTCTCATATTAAACGCCGGTGATGTTTGCTAGTTTAAGACGGCTCAGCTCGTGTTTAATACCTGCAGCGGGAATATTTTCTAATCTATGTAACATCCTGATAAAACTGCATGTCAGCACGGTTCAGCGCTGTGTTGTGGAACATGAGAACGGGACTCCTTACTAACACTTACAAAGGTCCACATGCCCTCAGTGAGTCAGAGTCTGTGGAGCTGGACTCTGGACACTCTGGACCTGGTTCCAGTCTGGTCACACAGGTAATGTTAGTTTGTCAGATGCCTCACTTCCATGACAGGAAGAGTGTAGCAGACAAACACGGAGAGAGGGAGCGTGGGAAGGAGATGTTTGCTGTTGTCAGACGGCGTCGCCTTTTCAGTGTGTGTGTTAGTTAATGTTTAGCTAGTGTTGTGGGGCCCCTACAGGGAGGCCCCCTGGCTTTTGTCTGTAACACACACACTGAGGCAGATGGTCCAGTCCTGTTACAAATTAGACACATTTCACTATAAAGCATTTCATTAAGCTTTTCATTGAGCAGTCTGTACTCTGCTGCTTTCACTGTCTGCTGGGAGCAGAGCTGCTAACTATTCTGATAATCCATTAATAGTTTCAGTTTTTTTTTCAAGCAAAAACGTCCGAACATTTGTTGGTTCCAGCTTCTTAAACGTGAGGATTTGCTGCTTTTCTTCGTCATGTATGTGACGCTAAATGAAAAGTCTTTGGGTTTTGGACAAAAGAAGCAATTTGAGGATGTCACTTTGGGCTCGGGGAAAATGTGATGAGCATTTTTCACAATTTTTATTTATTTATTTTTTTTGACATTTGATGGACTAAACCATTAATCGTGAAAATAATCGGCAGATGAATCGATAATGAAGATAATCGTTAGTTGCAGTCCTAGCTGGGAGATTTGAGTGATGTGAAGCTGCAGGTTGTCATTTAATCCAGGTGTTTTGTTAACGCTGCCTCTTGTTGGGGTGCCACAGAGTCATGTGTAAATATAATGACTGAATATTTTCTTTTCTTCTGACTTTATAAAAACCACATATCTAGAAAAGTATTGAACTGCCAACCCTTTTTGTCACAAACTGGGCTTGAGTATTTGATGATGCATTGTTACACTAAATAAGGTAATTATATGGGGTATGCATGAACACGTATATGTTCATTCAAGAAATTAGAGTTAGAATTACTGTTATCCAACGTATTCTCCTGCATAATGATGGTATTCATGTTTGGTTTAACTCCCTCAATAAACAAACTGTTCTGAAACTCCAATAACAGAAATCCTAATGATCCGAGTCTCTTTATGAATGAATAATCTGAGAGCAGAGTTTTCATCTGGAGCTGTTGGCTTCTCACGCTGCCGTGTGTGTGTGTGTTGACTCCACCCTGCTTCATATCCAGCAGCTGTGGTTTTGTAACTGAAGCTGAGGATCGACCTCATCCGTCATCTCCTGCGGTTTCTGTCTATCTGTCCATCCATCATGTGACAGGAGCTACTTTTGGTTTTCTTTATCACCAGATACTTTTCATACTTTGTCGATGAGTTTTTCACTTGAATGTCTGTCGGCTTCTGTGAAGTTTCAGTGTCCTGGAGTCAAAGTGCCTTTTTTTTGTAGAAGAGTTCGGATACTTCCGTTGGTACATTTCCATGTAGTACGCTGAGTACTTGCGTTGTGCGTTAATTTCGATAGAGTAGTGTTGTCTCAAATCAAACATGGCCGTTGGCACTTACCAGAAATGACGATCGGCGGCGCCTTCTTCTTCTTTCTTTATAACTGCGAATTGGAACCGGGCGGATCATTATCGCCAACATTTGACTGTGATTGTCGCCCACCGAAATATATCAATTGAATTTTATTAAAAATGAACGTGCTTTTTCTTTTAGTGCAGTGTTCACTGCCATTTCATACGTTGGTGGTCCCTCCCCTTCCGCGTCGTAGCCAAAATGGCGACCATTGAGGGTGAGAAGTGTGCAGTGTTCCACACAGTACACCATCCGGGTACTCATAGTGTACTGCATTTTGCTATAATTGTCAGTGTGAACGCACTTATGCACTCAAAATAGCAAGTGTAAGTACGGAACAACGTCAGTTAAGACACAGCTTCAGTTCAGATTTCCGACCTCCTTTTAACACGTGCAGCTTCACTCCAAAATACTTTGTCACATATTGAGAAGCAAAAACCTGCGAAATCACCACAGTGGTCCTTAAATGCATCACAGAAGTTTTAAGTGGAAAGAAGTAACTCAAATAGAAACCAGAAGAAGCTAAAGTGAAATCATCCCTGAATGAACTTCACTTTGTGTGTGTGTGTGTGTGTGTGTGTAAGACTGAGACTTTATTGCTCTGAGATTGCAAAACCCTGTGTGTGTTTTACCTGCCTGTTTGGACGTTGGCCTGTGTGTGTTGTATAAAAAGGGTCCACAGGTGTGTTGCATCATGGCTGAGGTGGGATTTCAGCCTGTTAGTGCAGGTTTGACTAGTGCTGAATCAGTCAACAGAACATTTTTTTAATTACTTGTTTATTATCAGAGGGGAAGCAAGAAGCGGGACCAGTGCCGCTCCACATTTCTTTGAAGCTTTATTTTTTATTTTATTAACTTTATTTTTTTTTATCCACTTTGGCTGTAAACACAACACTGGCAAGTTTCAGCTGCCTATTGACACATCCAGCAGACACAGAGCAACATTATCATCCCATTTGGAGTCGTGTTTGTGTGCACGTGGGTGGGAGAAGTTTGCTTTCAAGGCCTTCTGCCTGAAAGCCTTTCTGACACGTGGTTATCGTTGTGAAATGGTCGCAGTTTTGTTACGTTTAGGCACCAAATCTACTTGGTTAGGTTTTAGGAAAAGATCATGGTTTGGTTTAAAATAATAGCAGGTAGTGTACGGGTAGTGGGTTTATAGAGCTTATTTGCTGAACACTGACTGAAACATTCAGTAAATGTGCTGTAAAACCAAAACTAGGAGCTAAAACAGAACGATGGTGTTGCATGCTATAAGAGCTGTTGTGAAATCTGTGCCAACAGAGATTGGAAATGCCACAAGCTAAGTTTATATTACCTTTTTATTGGACCATGTCATGTTTTTATTGTAAGCATGCAGAGCGCAAGGGCTCACAGTGCCAGACACCAGCAATTAGACCCATCCGCTTCTAGAGAAACACCCCAGCAAGAAACCACAAAATCACTGTCGAACCACTGAGCCATGGTACAGCTTTTGAATTTTAGTTTGAATGTCAAATTTAAAGCAGCCTGAAAGGTCGTTTGCCTGCTGATTGTGTCGCGCTGACGGTGAGAGGAACCAGCACTGAGAACAGGCCCGACGGGATCTGTAGCTTCCAGTTGTGACCTTTAATCAGACTGTGTGACCTCATTCTCACACACACACACACACACACAGTTAACCAGCGATGCCTCCAGGCTGTGTTTTTGTGTTTTAGAAGCGTAACATCAGGTTGCGGTGTGAAGTGAGTTTAATTTAAAGAAAGAAAGTGACTGAGGCTTCAGTCTGAGGACAATCATTCATGTATAAACATATCTGTTACATTTTAATATGCAGCAGTGATTCAGCCTACGTCTTCTTCATTAGAAGCAGTTTTCTGGTCTGTGTTGCTCTGAACGCTCTCTGCCTGGTTACTTGTGTGTTTGGACCTGTCCAGGCCGCTAACTAACGAAGGCTGTGTTCGCACTGACGTTGGCACGAAATCTCAGTCATCTGACAAAGAACTTGATCGTGGCTCAACTTTATCTGCAAATTAGCGCCACCTACTGTTTATCTCAGTTAACCAACTCTTCAATCAATCAATCAAAATTGGTGTATATAGAAACTTTGTAACGTAGCAAATACAATTCAAAGTACTTTACAAGTGACTGACAAAAACGTAGGATGTAAAAAATGGATTTGGAGACTAATGCACACCAAAACAACCAAAAAAGCATAAAAGATGACACAAGCAATACAAATAGCCTAAAAATATAATCACGAAATACTACACAAAATTAATATATAATAGTAAAATGTTAACAAAATAGAATGAAATAAATTAAAATAACTTGCATAACGGTACTGGATGGAAACGAGCATTATTTTGCATTTTCTTTTGCTGATTTTTCTCAAAAACAGACATGCAGGTCTCTCCTGCCGTGGACCAGAAACCCCACACACACACACACACACACACACACACACACACACACTCTCTTTCTCTTTCTCTTTCGGCCACTCGGTTGCCATGGTGCTGTGTGTCAACAACAGTCTTTGGCTCGTTGAACTCTGACAGCTGATGGATGTTTGGTTTCAGTCTACCAGGATCATGCACTGTGTGTGTGTGTGTGTGTGTGTGTGTGTGTGTGTCTGGCATGTAGGTTTCTGTGTTCATTTTTGTGTCATGATGTTTTATTTATTTATACTTTACTCGTCGTTTTGTCATTGAGGTTGTTTTTATCTGCCATCTGGGATTTTCTCACAAACCAGCTGGTGTTATACGGGCTGAACTTTCATTCGTTGGTGGTTAATGTGCCGATGAAAAGAAGCGACATCTGACGCTTGTAAAGCAGCATTCAGCGTTCACGCACCAACATTAAAATAGGGCAGTCGTGATTGTTTATCTTTATGCTCCTGTTTCTGTCTGTTTAATTGTGCCGGTTGACTTGTGCTGTTGAATTCTGTCTTGTCATCTTCAGGTCCTGGTTTATTAATAATTAATGACAACTCTGTGGTATTCAGCTGGTTTAATACATGTTGAATATGCGGAGACTGTTCAGCGTGAAGACACTGAAACCAGATACCAGGTTTCAGCTGAAACGTTGTTCACTTTTATCGCAATAAAGAGCCAAGACACAGAACACACAGAGTGATTAGGGAGAAAAGTGTCCCAAGGTCAGCCCAGGATGAGGCACATTCCACCTGTTGCCCCGGCAACCTCAGCAAACAAAGCCAGTGATTGGCTGCAGTCGACGGGGGTGCGGGTGTGGCTTTAAAGAGGAAGTGTCACATGACCTCGACAACCCGGAGCTGCCTTTAGTCTGCAGTGGCATGAGGGATGTGAGCGGAGTATGCTACCGTGCAGATGTTTAAGTATGAAGTTGACAATTAAGATATTTCACTCAAAACCACTAATGAGAACGTCACGGTGGCGGAAAAGGGGAAAAGTCAGAGGATCGCCGAAGTTTTTAGGATTTGTCCTTTGGGGAACATGAATGTCTGAACTAAATTTCATGACAATCCATCTAAAAGTTTTTATGATATTTCAGCCTGGACCAGAGTGTCGACTGACAGACCAACATTGCCAACCCTATCATGGCTAAAATTACACTTTTTCAGAGTGTCAGTCTGTTTAAGACCTTTTTTAAATCTAATGACGGAGATTTCCAGTGACATAAAGCTAAAACAATAATATCACAGTGAACTGAAGTGCAGAGATTTAGGAAGTTCATGAATCGTTTTCATTTCCTTTGGAAATTGGAGCCATAAAGACTCTTAATGTGCTCTTACATGCAAAGGTCTCCCACGTCTGTAAGTCATAGTGTTTGAGTTGGCCATGTTCTCTCTCTCACACACACACACACACACACACACACACACACACACACACACACACACACACACACACACACACACAAACCGTTACTCTTGCAGTAACCCGGTTGCTTCTCGGCTGTTTAGTTTCGTCTTTCTTTTCTCTCCGTCTGTTTCGGTTTTATTTGTGGCTCTGACCTTTGCCCTCACCTTTGGTTTTCACTGCACACGTCGTTACTGCAGCTCAACCAAACTGTGTCAGCTGGTGGAATAACATGAACGTGGGCCTGTCCAGATAAAGTGGTTTCAAAGTCCAGAATCTCAGCTTCGGCTCCCGGCTTTACTGCTTCTGTCGAGATAATCAGTGTTTACAGCCAGATCAATAATCACAACCAGGTCACGACTCACGTCACCCGCAGTGAGGTCAAAACTATAAAAAGTATAGCTTGATAAACAGGCCTGGATTAACTTTTGCAATTTTCTATCAATGCTTTGATCCTCCACCATGAAGGCTGGTTTTGGAGGAATTAAAGAAGCGTGACTTGTGGTGTTGGAACAAAACATGTTTTTGGGGGAAGAACTAAACTGCTTAAGAGACAGAGCTTGAGTCAACACACTCGGTGCAGAAAACACCAACAAAGTCTGAGAAATTATGTTTTGTTGGTAGGACAGCTGAAAATACTACAATACCCATGAGCCTTGGCCACCGTTGCTATGGAGAAGAAGCCAGTGGGAGGCACAAAATCAAAACTATTCGTTGTTGAATTTGTGAACAAAACACGTCGCCACAGCTGCTGAATTCATTTAAATTGAGCCAGAAGCAACATGTGAATTTAATTTAAACTGTAGATTGTGTTCGTTTCTACCTGCCGTTAACGGCACACGTAACATAATTTTAAGCTCTGTGATTGGATGTTTCTTGCCCAAATGCAAGTCGTAGTCAGGAGTCGTATTTATTTAACTTGTCCCCAAAAGTTTTTATGTCCACAGGCTTGTACTTTGTACCAGATATTGTGTCGTGATATTTCAACCGGAAGAGTTTCATCCAAGACTTGGACGGCTCCAAATGTGATTCACGTAACATGTTTAATGGGGAAAAATGAATACGATTTTTACGTGTGGAAACAGGAAATGGCCTGCTCTTCCCACTTCACAGCTACCATCTCTAGCAAGTTTTGTCCGGTGTACTTGCTGTTAATTCTGTGTTTGAACATGTCTAAATACCACTGTTGTGCAAATGGACGCCATTTCAGAGTAGCCTAATTTACCCTGCAAATAACAATATATGACGTGCCGAGCTAAGGCATGTAGCGACTCTGCCAAAAGCCTCATTCAGGTGTGCCTAAACCATAAAGGAGCGTTCAGTCTGAGGATTTAAAAAGCGGCTGAAAACACACGAGGTGCCACCACATCCTTGAGCAAAGCGGCTTTTGAGGGCAGGTCAGCCAGCACACTTTAATTGGACATTTGGCTCACCTACAAATCGCAAAGCTTCCTACTGGGACAACAAAGTGTCCCAAACCTGCAGCTCCACAGACTGGGACAGTCTGCGTGCTGCCTGACAGGATTATTTTTGTTTGTTGTAGACCTTGAAGATGTTTTATGTACACACAGAAATAAAGTTGTTGTTTTTATTTTATTTTTTTTTTTAAATTTTTTGGTTGTTGATCAGCTCTCCTCCCACGCTAGAAGGCTGTGGTGTGTGTGTGTGAGAGAGACACGACACACAGAGCTTCTGTATCGCTGCAGAAAAGGTAACATGAGAGTGGTGGGGATATAGACTTTCTCACACACGCACACACACACACACACACACCTCTGCAGAGAAAGCGTCTTTGTTGGTTTCAGGTCTAAATGTTGAAGCTTTGTGCTGATTTTTCAACGTGACGCTTAAAGGAACAAATGTCACTGAAATCCACTTTGGAAGTTGGATTTCTCCGTGTTTATTCACGATCACAATGATGACCACATGTTGAATTAGATTTATTATTATTATTTTTTTTTTCCAATGCAGTCGTTCCAAATCTTTTTGGCTTGTGACTCAAGCAAGAGGTCTGTTTGCTGATTTTTGTTTTTTCCTCTTCTAACTTCAGATTGTTGATGCCACTCTGTCCATGAAATATTAGGCCGCAGCCGGTTAGCTTAGCACAAAGACTGGAAACGGGGAAAAGGCTAGCCTGGCTCTGTCCAAAGGGAGCAAAGTCCACCTACCAGCACCTCTAAAGCTCACTAATTAACACGTTATATTTTGTTTGTTTTAATCTGTACAAAAAACAAAGGTGGTTATGCGCCAAACTATTTCTTGCCCCACGAGTCTCTGCTGGTTGCCTGGCAACAGCTCAGAACCAAGAAACAAACTGACATAAACGCTTGTAAAATAAATATTAAAAAAAAAAACACGGGAAATTACGTTTTTACCCTGGTTTTTATACGGATGAAAGAAATTAGATTATTTCGTGTTCGTTGTTGAGCTTTAGAGGTGCTGGTAGGTGGATGTTGTTACTGTTTACTGTTCCAGTCTTTATGCTAAGCTAACTGTCTGCTAATGGAAAGGCATGAGTGGTATCGGTCTCTTCATCTCACTCTCTGCCAGAAAGCAAATTTCCCAATTTGTCAAACTTTTGCTCTAAAAGACATGAGGGAAAATATTTTATCTCCTTCTTTTCCTAGAAGATTTAAAGACTTCTGGTTTAGAGGTACCATCAAAATAAAACTATCTGTAAAGTCATCTCTTAAAGGGTCAGTTCACCCAAACAAAGACATTACATTTAAGCCTGGTGGTAGATGTGGGAGGTGTCTTCTGATGAGACTGCTGATGTCAACCAAACATAATGGAGGTTAATGGAAATTAGTTTTGTGGTGCTTTAAAAAAAAAAAAAAAAAAAAAAAGTCACACGAGTCTTTGTTTCATTGTCGTCCTGTTGTCTCACAGCTGACACTCGTGTCTTTTATGAAGCTGAATTGTTGTCATCATGTCGCTGGTGACTTTGTGCTGAATTGTCTTTGATGTGGGGAATATAAACTCACACACACACCTCTGTTGTTGTCTGGTTGGAGATGCAGCAGACATGACGCAGAGTTACGGACAGTCACTGTTCACTAAATATTTGGTTAATGATGATGTGACTGGCAGGAAGATGACAGAGACATTTCACTCCAACAAAAAACTGTTCTCTCTCATACACACACACACACACACACACACACACACACACACACACACACACACACACACACACACACACACACACACTCTCTGTGTTGTTGAACTGTGTGTGTGTGTGTGTGTGTGTGGTTGTGGTGGTTTACTGAGGATTGTTCAGTGATAATCACCGCGGTGAACCTCCTGCAGCCTGGCTCGGTTACAAACATCTCAGACCCTGCTCCTCTTACTCACTCTTGTTCCATTTCTTCCTCTCGTCTCTTTTTCTTCTTCTTCTTCTCCTCTTTTCTTTTTTGTTCTCTTTTCTACTTTACTCTTTCTTTTGGCACTGACAGGATATGTCCGTATCACGTGGGCACCACATGTGTGGGCCAATTTTGTAATCTTGTTTGTTTATTATTTTGTCACATAATTCCTGATTTAAATTAATTAAGGCTGCAACTAACAATTCTTGTAATTATTCATTCCTTTCTCGATTAATCAATTAAGCATTTGGTCTATAAAAATTAAAGGAAATGGTGAAAAGACTCCTTCACAATTTCCAAAAATCCAAGGTGACGTCATCGGTTGTCTTATTTTGTCTGACCAACGGTTCAAAACCCAAAGATATACATTTTACTATCGGTTCAAACACAGACTTGCAGCATGTTTAACTTGACAAAACCTCTAAAATGTTCTTCCTGTTCTGCCTAAACACACCTTTTATTCTGCTCTTTGTTTTTTCTCCTCTGTTGCTAAATTGCTAATTTTCTTCTTTGTTTCGTCTCTTCTCCGCCTTTTCTCTCTCATGTTCTTCTTCTCTTTTCTCCGGCATTATGCCCTCTCCTCATCCTCCTCTTCCTCACCACATGGCCGGTCTGGTTCTGATGACATCATAGCCCAGGAACCAGCGGGCTGAGGTCATACAAGGCTAAACGCTGCAGCGTGTTTGTCAGTGTGTGTCCTGTTTATGCATGCAGACATAATGCCAGATGTGTGTGTGTGTGTTAATGACAGGGCAGCACTGTGCTGGTTACTCGGCTCTCTTGTGGTTCTCATGTTTTCATGTCTCCTCTGCTGTTTGTTCATATCGAACTTCTTCTAGCTCCACTCTCTCTTCCTAGTGGAAACTGCTTTATTATTCATGTATTTTTTAAATTTTATGTTTACCTTTTATTTTCTTTCCTGGTTGCTGGTGATGCTCCCTCTACTATTTGACCTTGGCGTTACATTTGAAGCAGTGGACCGGATCATTTAGCTTTAATGGTCTTTGGAAGTCCTTGGAACAAAGTCCTCTACTGCTTGTCTCCCTTGTGGTGTCCCACAAAGCTCAATTTGAGGCCCACTATAGTTTTCTATATAAATGCTGTGGCAAACCTGTCAACATGTCAAAACTTCACTCATAGTTACATAAATCACACATTCAGTTGTCGGTAATCCAATCGCAAACTCCCCGACTTCCTGGAGTGACGGCGGCTGACGGAGGAGACTTTGTTCAAGTTTGTATTTTTAAAAATTTATTCTTTTTTTTTTTTTTCTTTTTTTTCTTCGAGGACTTTATTTAGTCTGCGGTTGTAAGCGAGACCCGTGAGGCTGAAGTCTGGTTGGAGTTTGTTTGTAGCTCTTGTTCCATCGTGGGCTGAATCGTTCCTCCAGAGAGGCAGATCAGCAAACCTCCATCACGACAGGATGCGACCGACTGACTGACTGACCAATTCAGTTTGAGTAAATATACTTTCTTGTAAATGTGTCACTTCTTCTTCGGAGGTGTTTCCTCGTGTTTGTTTTGTTTTTCTTCTTGCTTTTTGATTGATCTGAGAATAAATCCCGGAGTGGATTTTTTTATTCGTTGACTTTTTGGTTGTGTTGCTTCTTGCATCCACACATCAATATTTCACCTCATCCCCACGGACTTCTCAAGTCACTCATCAGCAAAAGATGGCCAATATTTTTATGTATGAAAAGCGTCTATACATGCTTGTTTGGTTTTTTTTTTTTTAATACGCTTTGTATTTTGAATATTCTTGTCAGTCATCAAAAATCTAAGAGTAGGCTTCATGTTTCTATCAAACTGCTACAACGCTTCTTCTTGGAGACATTATTCGTTTTCAGTCAGTGTTTCTCACCAAATTGCGTTCTGTGTATCCTTGAGGTTTAACAAAGGTGTTGGGTGCATTTCCTTCCTCCATAAAACATATTTTAACCTGCATTGTTTGCACCCATGTTTGCTTTCTTGCTGTGTTCTTCTTCCCTGCTGCTGTTGCCGCATTGCCATGTTTCTTGGCGCGTTACTGCCACCAACTGCAGAATCGCAGAATACTGGCGGAAGAAATGTCGCCCACTCCACAGAGCTACTTGTGGTCAAAACTCCACAGGGTACCTTTTTAAATTTAAAATGAGGTCTTTGATATCTTCTGCCCTGGAGAAAGTTTGGACATGTGGTCCTGCTTGAGACACAATTCTCAAGCAATTTAATTCAGAATTGATTTGAAAAGGTCTGGCCTCGAACCACATCTGTGAACTCCAGACCCCCCTTATGAGCTGGGTCTCAGCCTGAGGTCCTCTGCCAAGGTTAGGCCTGTCACGATAATTACATTATCGACTTATTGTACGATGTATGGACAGTGGGCAGCGATAGTCGCCTACCTAGACCCTGAAACTATCTGCAGCTATAGTTTCTTCGTCTGTTGGTTTCAAAGCCGCACTCCACAGAGAGCCCATTAACGTGAACGAGTCGGTATCGTTTTCCTCACAATAATATGGCAATATCTTTTATCGCATGTATTTCTGGGACAATATATTGTCTGACAAAAGTAGTTATCGTGACGGGCCTAGCCAAGGTTCTCCTGGCTGTTCCTAGATGCTGGTGAGTGAACTCTCTACAGATTAATCGTTTTTTTTTTAATCTGGGTTCGTTCACTTCTTTGATTCCTTCTGAAAGACATGAGAGCAAGTTTTTCTTACTCTTTGAGCTCTCTTTCTCTTCATCTCTGCAGCTGTTTGCGTCCAACCAATGACCAGATTAAACAGAGAGAGAGAGAATGACACATTCTCTGTATCTCGGCCGCCCCTCGTTAACCAAATCAAAGACATGAAAAGCCTCTTGCCTCCTTCTCTCTCTCTGTCTGTAATCTGGGTTTTCTTGGTGGGATCGCCCCCTCTGAGCTGCTGGTGCATGACTCATGTGATTCTTATTAAGCGGCACCGTTATTACAGTGCAATACATCATGCAGCGATGTCATTAGTGGGTGCCACAGTTTGGGAGTGCCTACACGATGCTATGGGGGAAGACTTCTGACTTCTCAGGAAACGGTTCAAGTGATCAGTCATTTTAAAATGACTTAAACCTCACCGGAGGCCTAAAGGGTCGGTTCACCCAAATTATTAGAACCATACTTTCTTACTTACCTCTGCTCATACCACGAGTTGTCTTTTCCCCTGTTACTCTTGATAATCCACAGAAACATGCTGTCAGCTGTTTTAATAGGAACTATTTCTTCAGGAGAATTTCGGTCTGGACCAACGTGTCGACACAAAATGTTGACGTTTTACACGTGTTGTTTCATGTTCTTAACAGAAGAACACAGGTCGTTACATTGAACATCAATTTGATTATTTTATGTGATTTTTCATATATATCGGCACTGGAAAAAACACCTAATAACGAACCTGATCTATGGGGTCGCCCAGATTCTTCTCACGCTGTATCTTTCTCAGCCGTAATACTCTGTAAAGCAAAATTAATGCTTAGGGCCAATGATAAAGATGTTGAAGCTTTAACATTTGGAAACGTGGAGGAAACTGAAGAACTGAATGTTGCTGTGATGTGGTAAAAAACCTGAATGGGAAAAAGTAACAAGACGCCGCAAAGAACTGATTAAGAAAAAAAGTTGATGGTAAATCAAGTTTGTAGTTAAAAAGAAAAAGTTCAGAATAATTAAAGTTCATATGAAGTTTGGGATGAGTGGCTGTAAGTAACAGAGTTTACCATTCAGCGAGAAGATAAAATAAACTCACATTTAATTAAAACATATGAAGGGTAGTGTTTAGTTATGATTATTTAAATAACATGCATAACAGATACAAATAATGTTTCTCCAAAGTTAAGTGTGCACACACCTAAAACCACAAGGATAAAACAATATTTATTGGCCTTCAGATGACGACGACGATGATGATGGTCTTCATTGTTGGACTGCTCACATGTGATCAGGAGTGATGTCATACACCTGGAGGTGTGTGTGTGTGTGTGTGTGTGTGTTTTCCTCAGTGTGTGTTGAGTGAACGATTTGTTAGTAACTGAGATCAGTTTAAAGAGGCTACCTGCTGAGTGTGTGTGTGTGTGTGTGTTTAAATCCAGTGTTTGTTCAACAATGCTTTAAAGTATAGGGAGAGAGACGTGTGTGTGTGTGTGTGTGGCTTTTGTTCCTTTGCCACCATCCATTGGGTCCTCGGAGGGGTGTGTGTGTGGTGAATTGGGTGGGGGTAGGTGGGCGGAGTTATGATCTCACCATTTAGGAATCTGTGTGTGTGCCATGGGTCAAACCTTCCACACACACACACACACACACACAGGGTAGCTCCACATCCTGTTTACCACTGCAGGTACCTTAAAGGTCATTTCCACCCAAAATTCACTTTCCCCACCAGACTCTTTGTGTTTGTCAGCTTTTTTTCCCCCCTCAGTGAATTCCTAATCACAGTTTAATGATGCTCTGTTGCAGCTGGTTGTTTAATAACTTTCACTGATGTCAAAATCTGTCAAAAGGTTCCAGACCAGTGATTTATTTTTTTGTTTTTATTCTAGTTATTACGAGCTGTATACTAAACATCACAGCTAACCATTTTGCAAATCCTGGTGCATTTTCTTCTTTATCTTCCCGACAGTCGTTGGTGTTCATTTATTTCTGTATGGTATGAAAATCAGTTGAAACCTCTTGAAACTTGCTTGAGTTGTGGGAACATCAGGTCTGCATTTATGGATGGATTATGTACAGTAACTCATTGGTTCTTCACCATTTTTGGCTTGTGATCTTTTTTTTATTTATTTATTTTTTTGACACAAACCAGTCTTGCAGCTGCTCATCACCAGTTGTAACCAGTACAGCCAAAGAGTGATTAAAAAATATATACTTTTTTTTTTTTTTTTACAGTCCTGAAGAAGTACTATATCCAGTATTTAATAAGAGAAAAAAACAATCATTAGAATTAGAGCAAAGTCTGAAAAAATAAACATAATGTTGTGTTGCAAAATCTTTTTTTAATAACCTTGTGACCCGTCTGAACTGCTAATTTTCAAATAGCTTGGTAATTAATGTGAAATTGTGGTTGCCTGTTTGGAAAAATGGATTAGAAACTCTGCATTTAATAATTGTCAGCAGTAAAAGTATAAAGCATTTGTAACTAAGAACATAAAACGTGCAGAAACGCTACCCTTTGTTCATTTGTTCATGGGTAGAGCATTAATGGCTGTGCAGCTCGTTAACTTTGGTCATCTGGGGAAATTGTTAAACGGCTATAATAATAATAATGTATCAAATAACGTGGAAAAGATGTGAAAGGTGTCGCTCGTACTGATGAACCTATAGAGAAATATCACCTGAATCTGCAGCCCCCCTCGGCTTTATGGAGCTTTATAGTTTTAGCTCATTGTTTATCTGTGCGGCTGAAACTTTACTGTTTCGGTTCACTCTCACCGCTCTGTGTTATTTCCATCCACACTGTACACTACCTGCTCAGCGCCAAACAGCAGACAGATGCTGTTAGCGACTAGCTGGTGAACATAGTGGAGCATTTAGCAGCTAAAGAGCCAGATATTTCCCTCAGGAGTTGGTGGAGACCAAAAACAGAGCTGAAAGAGTGAAAATTGGACTTACATTCATCAGGTGTAATAATATTGCTCTGTAACTGCTGGATGTGTAAATAAGCAACTGTTTGCTAATTCACCATAACAACTTGAAAAGTGATGACGCTGCCCGCAAGTGGCCAGAAACACCTATAGTTGCAGGTTTCATTGGCCCAACCAATTAGTAAATGTTTTGCTTTGCGTTTACTCATATAAACAGTAAATAAAAACTCCAATATAAACTGGAAATAGTAAGAATATAAGAATCTGTATTTAGGTACATTGACACTTTTGATAAATATCATTGAGCCTCACTTCAGTGTTCATTTGCTAATGTGTCATAAATGTAACATAAGGCTTTTTATTTGATTTCTAATTTACTTATAGAGCAAGGTTTGAAGAGTCATGATATGTGTTGTTTAACAGATAATAACTGATGAGCTGGCTGCTGGTGAGGGACAGTACATTTTTTTCCGTGTGTGTTAGTCAACGTCGGTGTGATGATCTGCCTCAGGGGTGTCGACTGTTCTGAACCGTTAAATTGTTGGGTAGGAAGCTGAACATGTGTTTGTGAGACGGTGATGTAGTCTTCGTGTGAAGGAACAGCTGTTGTAAGTGGGACAGCAGTTTAGTGCCTCTCAGGGGCGTGGGACATGGAAAGAGAGAGAGAGCGGGGCAGGTATTCAACTCTCCTGACGGAGAGGGAGTGTTCCAGTTATCTCACCTGTAGGCAAGGTGAGACTGGACAGATTTAATCTGTGTTTACGTTGGATTGAGAGGGACAGTTCTGCTAGATGAACCTCTGAACTTCATATCGACTTGCATGGGTCATGCATGCCTCTGCAAAAAGATGTCCCACGTCCACTAACCTGCATGGGAGACGTGCATCGAGTCATTAGGCTGCATTCAGACCGAATCAGGTGTTATGGCGATTAGCGCAGGGTTGTGCGGTGGTGTGGAAGTGTGACTGCATGGTAGAAATACCAACCAGCAATCCCAACGACGATCAGTCAGTCTCTCTTCCATCTTCACAGCTGCTCAGTAAAAAGTGGAATGCTACATGATAAACAAAGTTCTTCTTCACCTGGGCGTCTGCCAGTCTGATCGCCGCTGTGATTGGCCACCGCAGCTTGATGTCAGTTGCGTGTCTCCAAAAGTTGATTCTGTTAACTTTTTCCCGCAGGGCCTCAGCGTTTTGTTTATTATTTAGAACCTTTGTGCTCTGGGCAAAAGCCTCTTGCAACGTCTATGGTTTGTTTTGAGCACGCCACCGTACTTTTGTGTATCTCATCCGTAGACTCTCTCCGGACTGTTTCACATGATTCTTGCGTAGGTGGTAAAGGCGGTTAGTGGGGGTCGGTCTGCAGCGTAATTTGCAAAGCAACGTCACAGTTTTTTGGTTTGAGTCAGACTTTTCATACCCAAACCACGTCCATGCGACGGAAGTAGCCCCTCTTTTAGGTACGAGCTCCTCGTTTCCTGTTCTGCGTTATGTTCACTCTCCTTCATGTTTGTTTTTGCGTTGCCTTCATGTAAATTTCCTGCCTGCATCTGTGCCGTGCGAAAGAATGCAAAGCGCCACCCAAATGACGAAAAATATTAATATAGCGTGATTTGCGACACAAGGAAATGAACGAAAGTATCATAAATTTCATAAAATATGAAACAATAGATATATATATCGTGGCCTGCATGTGTACAACAGACGTCACAAGGTGGAAAAGAAATGTTGACGCAGAGCAAACGGTTACCTGGTTGAATATGTGTCTCACTACCTGACGTGTCCCACGCTTGCAGCTTGAGGCAGGATGGTACGGGCCGTCAGATTTGGCTTAAAAGGGTCATTTTCATGAAGGGAAACATAAATTGTGTGTGGAGACTGCTGTTGGCTCATTATGTAACTTCCTGCACCAAGAGAGGGTGTGCCACGCTGATAAGAAAGGCATTTTGTTCCAACCCGATACACCTTTACACACCCACACACTTGCGCGCACGCACGCACACACACACAGTAGTGCAAACGCTCAGTAGTGCGCACACTAACTTTATCTCTCTCCCTCACTTTCCGTTTCTCCTTGTACACATTCTTTGTCTCTCCTAATACCAGCTTAAACCCTCCCAGCCCCCACTTCTGCATTGGTGTCCTTGTTGTCGCGGCGTTGTTGTGTCTCCATGGCGACGTGTCAACAGATCAGCAGGTATCGGCAGCGATAGTGGCTGCCTGAGAGGCTGTTTATCTGACTCAGATCCGGGCTGAATTAAACACGGACCTTTTGTGAATGGACTTGTGGACAGATAAATCTCTGAATGAAAGAGGGGGGGTGGTGTTTAATATTGCTGAGAGGGCGGGCGAGTCGTGGCAAACCTCTTATGTGAGCCTTTAATGGTGGTAGCATGTTAACATGCAGTACTACAGTAGGTGTAAGTCAGTAGATAAGGGGGTTACTGGTTTGGTTGTGGTCTTGAACAGAGAGCCTGTACCGATCCATTAAATTAGGCCCCGATACTCGGACATTTCTGGTACTCTGAATGTTATTTAGACCAGTTTTAAGATTGGGGTCTTCATCCAGTCTCTGAATATTTATTTGCGCTGGGCGGGGACCAGTATTTTCAGGACTCAACCATTAAAGTAATTGTGTTTAACAAGGCCAGTCCTGGAAGGCATGAAGGATATGATTGATCTGTCATTACCTGTCCAGGTGTGTGTGGCTTGGCATGCTGCTGCTGCTCTTTGGAGCAAACCCAGAACATTATATCAGTGTTGTTCGCTTGGATCTCACTGTGTAAAGCATTAGTTTTGTCTGTTTTGTTTAAAAGATAACTCGTCACTTTGGGGCCCCAAATAAGCAGAACGTTGAGCGATTTTGTGTCCCCAGACCTGTGAGTCACGGAGAGGAAGGAGAGGTCAGCAGGAAACGAAGCAGCAGATTGTTAGCTGTTAAAACCCTCGCTCTCACACACACACACACACAACCTGAGAGAAATGTGTGAATTTCACAAACACTTGTGGTGTTTTTGTTGTTTTGCTCTTTCAGTGTTTTGACTCGCTGCATTTAAGTTTCTCGCTCTCTCTTGCTCGCTCGTCCTTTATGGGAACAATAGGTTACCATGGTGATAGCCTCGTTGCTCACAAAACTGTGTCAGTAAGGACAGACACCCCCCCCCCACACACACACACACACACACACACACACACACACTTAGTGTTTAGTTCCCAGTATGTTTGGATTAAATTAAGTTCAAAGGCAAAAAATAATATTTTAAGGTTAAAAAGTAACATTTCACCCAAACTACATATCTTTTTAAACCTGGACAAATAAAACCTAAACATGACCCAAAAGCCGCTGTTCCCAGCCTCTGTGTCGGGACCACAGACTGTATATATAAAGATGGCTGCCGCATCGCCACTTCCTCCTACTGTACAAAAATGAAGCCAAAATATCCTGGATACGGGAGCTGCCATGTTGCGCTGGTGACGTCATTTGGAGCCAGCGTCTGCGCAGTAGTGATCCGTGGTGGAGCCGGGGTGTTGAGTTCCCGCCTACACACCCGCCTGAACCAATCGTGAGCACATCACAAGCTGTCAATCATGACGTCACACCCCGTTTTTATAGCATCAAATAACTAATTAAAACCAAACTTGTCAGAGAAACGAACAAACATCAGTGTGATAAGAACTACCTAAAATGACAGAAACCATCTTTGGGAAAAATGTAATTGACGTGTAATTTGATTTGTCATGTCGTCCATCTTTATATACAGTCTATAAGGGGTCCCAAATTAAATCTACGGCGTCATGAACATTAACGGCAGAATAAAAAACATACTTTACAAAATCGTGATTATGCCGTATTGGTTATGGGTACGAATTAATCTGAACAAATTACATGTTTGTTCGAATTTGGTTAAACTTGACTTTTTGGAAAAAGTGGCCCCTCAAATATTTCGTGGGACCCTCTTATTTATTAAAATTGTGAATAAAAAAACAAACCAAAAAAAAAAAAAACACTCATTGTTTGACCTGATCATAACTAATAGACTTATGCAACTGGTGACAATGGGTCAAAAATGGATAAATAATAATAATAAAATTTACTTTGGTTTAATGTGTCGCCCAAAAAGGTTAGAAAGCAGTTCACTAGAGAAAGAGAGGAAATATGTTAGTTTGTAATTTGGTTCATTAGCTGCTTAAAGGTACAAAAGTACAATTTGAATCCCTTTCTCATGCATTAAAGAAACAGCCATGTCATAACTTTAACAGTTTGTTTGTTCCCATTTGGCTGAGTGAGCTCAGCTTTGGGTGGAGCTGTGTGTGTGTGTGTGTGTGTGTGTTAAAGGCCGCTGACTAGAGTTTCTCACTGACAGGATGTTTGCTGGCGAGGCGGCCAGTGGTGACACACACACACACACTCACACAGGTGTGGCAAATCAACCTTGGAGGGAAGAAGAAAGGAGGGAAGAAACATGGGAAAGCCACAAAGAGATTAGTGAGAAATGAGACGTGAAAACCAAACAGGTGGAGAGAGTGAACGAGTGAGAGGAGGGACGAGAGGAAAAATGAGTGAAGAGAGTTGAAGTAGACGAAGAAAAAGAGACAGAAACACAAAGATAACTGAGTGTGTTGAGTCTGGCAAAAGAGAGAAAGATTAGGAATGTAGAGAACAGGATGTCGCAACCTCTCCTGTGTGTGTGTGTGTGTGTGTGTGTGTGTA
>LKNJ01001619.1:34591-88342 GCA_002120245.1 Maccullochella peelii
CACACACACACACACACACACACACACACACACACACACACACACACACTCCCTGTCTGGACACGACTCATATCTGCTGAACACACAACAATACAGAGTGTTGAAAGTCTGCTTGCAGCAACACGGTTGCATAAGCAAGCAGAGACAAATGTATGCAACTACGAAGGTGTGAGGTATGAGATTGTTTGCTGATAAGTGATAACTTGTTCTAGAGCTATAACTTTAATGAAATGGACGGTGAAGTGTTTCTATATATGTTAAACACACGCATACAGAGCAATGCGAGGTTTCCTGCAGCGTTTTGTAGCAGAGGAGCCCCGCCTCGCCTGAAATAAAGAGCAAAAGAAATAACATTTTTATTTATTTAACCAAGAGTAAAAGACTTATTGAGATAAAAAAATCTTTTCTTTTTTCTTGTCCTGGCCAAGACAGGCAGCAGCACAAATAACACTGTTGCAGACAAAACAAACGCAAAACAAGAACAAATTACAGAATTTGAATATATCAAATTCTTCATCTGCAGCCGGATGCGCCTGCGTCCAAGTCATTTAGAATCACTTTAAAATATCACATTGAGCTCAGCAGGCGATTGATTGCTCACATTGTATGTTCACTTCGCAGAAATTAATCAGAGCAGCATGTCGCAATGTGTGTGGGGGGAAATATGGGTGTAAAGATTAATGATGCGCATCGAAAAACCGGTTTGCCACGCAGATACGACCCTGATTCAGCATGAAATTCGGAAAAACTTACTTTCTCTGCCCTCCTGAGGCTCTAGCATGTGTGTGCATAGGTGTGTCTCACCTGTTAGCTCATATGTTCCCCGATCACACACCTGCTCCAAGCCATCCACCGTATTCCTACACTGAAAGAAATGCGGGACTGACGCATTCCTGACATCAACAAGTCTTCAAAGCTGTGGCTCAAGAGGTTGTTGTCCACTAATCACAGGGTTGGCGGTCCGACCCCTCCTCCTGTCAACATGTCGAAGTGTCTTTGGGCAAGACGCTGAACCCCGACGCATGCTTGCTGCCATCAGTGTGTGTGTGTGTGTGTGTGTGTGTGTGTGTGTGTGTGTGTGAAAGGGTGAATCACAGGCAGGTTCTGGATAAAAGCGCTCTATGCGACTAAATTCATAATCTTTGATTTACCCGTGTCCTTCACATAATTCACCCCACCTTTGTGTCTCTGCCAACTTTGAAACCAAAATCTTTGCCCTCACTGTAAAACCCAGTTCAGACCAAAGATTCACGACGAGACGAGTTGAAACTTGCACCGATCTGAAACCGGCCAGTTTACACCAAAGCGACCAGGTGAGACGGTGTGTCGTTTCCATAGCAAAGACTCTTTGTGCTTCCGTTATAACTGCCGGCTTTTCAGGCGTTTTTTTGCAGCTGGATATAATTTGTGGCGTCTTAAAATATGAATGATGATAGTGATAGTGAGTTACTTGCTACAGTTGCATTTTTAGTGTTGATGAAGCGGCGAAAACATAAAAAAACAAGAGGGCGAATTGATGAGGCGATCCTCTTTCCTCCGTCCAAAACTCTGCCATTTCGACCAGCTGACTTTGCTACGATCTGATTGGCTGTTGAAACAGTTAAAACCAGCTGCTGGCGATTTTGACAAGCTGAGTCACAGGCAGCGCCATCAGCCGGCTTGAGTCGAGCCAGATCTGAAGCGGTTTCGTCTCGTCACGAATCTTTGGTCTGAACTGGTCTTAAGACGGCAAATTAATAATCATAAATGTCTGAGTTTCTCTTTAACGAATAGAGTGTTGTTTTGGGAGCAGGAAATGGAGACTTGGAGATTTAAAAATGACTGGAATGTTTTGTCTGCTTCACTCTGAACTCAGTGCTGCAGCCAAAGATTAGCTAATAGTGTGTGTGTGTGTGTGTGTGTGTGTGGTAGCTGGTGTGAGGTACCAGCTGGTACAGTGAGGTCTGATTAATGAGACATATTACCCAGCAGCACTCTGTTCTGCTCTGCTAAAAAAGGTAACGGGTTTATATCCATCATAAGTTCAGGTGTTTTGTTCCACCTACACAATTCTTCATCCCTGTCTGCTGTAAACGGTAACTCTGTGTGGCGGGATGCCAAACGGGTTGGTCAGAAGTGGCAGCAGACTGAAGCTGTGGTGTAAACATGGGTGTTGGCAGTTAAAAATAAATATCTTTTATTTATAGAGCACGTTACAAAGTGCTTCACAATGGTGGCAAAATAAAACGGACAAGTCATAAAATCATCGGGTTTTAAAAGAAAACTGAATCCAATACAGTGTAGTGTAGTTTTTAAAGGAAATAAAAGACGGTTCAAAGAAAATTAAAACTCCGCTAACTAACTAAAATCAGGAAAGGCTCTCCGATAAGTCTGTTTTTAAGAAGGGAAATCTTGTAGGAACTGAAATGTTTATTTTCTTCGTCTACTCTCATCTTGCCGAGTTAAATCTGATTTAATAGTTTTTGCTCCTTCCAAGTGGCCATTGATTTCTAATTAATTTCAATATGGTATGAAAATCAACCTAGTGAGACTTTAAATGTCCTTGGGTTCACAAATCCGTCGTAGTGAACATCATGTCGGGTTTTATTATTGTTAAAGTTCTGGTTTGAGAACTCATTTTTGTCATTTACTTCGTAGTAGTGATTGGCGGTGTTGTTTAGAGCTGCAACGATTAGTTGAATAAATTTTATTGCCTAAACTATTTTGATGATTGATTAATCGTTTCAGTCGTTTTTCAATCAAAAATGTCCAAATATTTGCTGGTTCCAGCTTCTTAAATGTGAGGATTTTCGGATTTTCTTTGTCATTTCTGACAAAGAGTCTTTGGGTTTCAGAAAAAAGAAGCAATTTGAAGACGTCACTTTGGGCTCTGGGAAACTGTGATGGGCATTTTTCACACATTTTTTAATTGTGGAAAATAATCTGCAGATTAATTGGTAATAAATAATCGTTGGTTGCCCTAGTGTTGTTGTTACAGTGGTTTAGTTGTAACCTCATGTCTGTCCGTTTCTCTCCTTCAGACTCTAAAGCCATCGTGGATGGGAACCTGAAGCTGATCCTGGGTCTGGTTTGGACTCTGATTCTGCACTACTCCATCTCCATGCCAGTCTGGGAGGGCGAGGATCAAGAGGTAACATCCAGGCATTAATGTGATAAAACCTGATTTAAAAATGAAAGAGAATTAACAGGTGCTACACAAATAATAATGACCCCTGTTAGAAAGCTGACTGACCAGATCGGTGCTTTTGTGTTCAGGCAGAGTCAAAGACCCCTAAGCAGCGTCTGCTGGGCTGGATCCAACACAAAGTCCCTGATCTGCCAATCAACAACTTCAGCCAGGACTGGAGGAACGGCAAGGCACTGGGAGCACTGGTAGACAGCTGTGCACCGGGTATGCGCTGTCTCTCTCTCTGTGTGTGTGTGTGTGTGTGTGTGTGTGTGTGTGTGTGTGTGTGTGTGTAAGTTGTGGGTTGACCGTGTTGTTGTGTGTGCTGTTTGCAGGTCTGTGTCCAGACTGGGAGACCTGGGATCCTGTGAAACCAGTGGAGAACGCCACTGAAGCCATGCAGCTGGCTGATGAATGGCTGGGCATCCCGCAGGTTAGCTTCCCTTCTGGACGCTGCTCCACGCTTCTCTCTGCTTCTTTACTCTGACCTTTAACCTTTAACCTGTCTATACTTTTTGAATTTCATTATTTCAAAATAGACCTTGACCGATTTGACAGAAAAATATAAAGCAAAGCAAATGTAGAAAACCAAAGATTTTTACCAACTTTTATTGACCGTGTTAGCATGCTATGCTAAGTCAAAAATGTCCTTGCAGCTGCTTCACAATAAAAGCCCTCCAGCCACCAAATGTCTGATGAAGGTGGCGTCTCTTGGGGGCTTTTACTGTAAAGCAGCTGCAAGGACGACGCATACATTTAGTGTTTGTTGTAGCCTGGACTGCTAACAATGCTAACATCTAATAGATTTAGACGGCTGCATTTAAATGTTTGCTTTGCATCTTATATCCCCATGCAAATGTCCGACAAACATCACACATCCTATATTTTCTCTGCATCATCAGAGGCAGAATTCGCTCTGCTGTGATTTTCCTCCAGAGGTCAAAGGTCACCAGCAGCATCTCACACAGATGCTGTTTGGTTTCCTGATTGTTCACAGCAGAGGAAACTCACTGAACCGAGAGGATGCAACCCGTAGATTTCCGAGCTGAAAGGGAAATGTATTTTAATGACTAGTCCCAGAAAATCACTTGGAAATGTGCGTTTTTGTTTTTGAATAATTGGTTAGAGGGTCTTTTAACACGTGATGAAAGTTTCTCTGCAGATATTAGAGCTCATTTTTATCTCTTTCTGCTTTTTGTTCAGTATGAAGAACAACCTCCGCAGTAACTATGAAGAAACTTTATTTCATTCTGATTTCATTAAGTCTGAGTTGGATGTCTTTGTGTCACGGCTGCATTACGTTATGCTCTGCTTCCTATCAGTCAGTTGACACCCACAGGAAGTCTCCTCCAGAAAAAACACAACTTCACACTCACACACCCATGATCTTAATTTAGGCATTTTTTGTTTGCTGGAAAAGTAGTCCACTATAAAGTTTTGTGTTTTTAAAACCTGAGCCTGTGAAGCAGAGCGACTCGGGGAAAATGTTGAACATGACCTGAGCAGAAAGAAAAGAGCGGCGACTGTATGTATGTATGACACCGGTGTGACACAGAGTTCAGTGTCCTGGACTGAACAACGTGGTTGTCTGAGTTCATCCACAGCCACATTCCCTCCTTAAATCATCACTCATCTCCCACCACGCTTTGGTCTGTCACTTCGGCCTGTTTGCAGACTCACTTTGTCTTTGGTAAACAGGGTGTTCACTGCTACTAAAACCTCTTTTATACTCACTGCTTTTGTAAAAAATGATACTCAACTTTATTTATATAGCACCTTTCATACAAACCTGGATAAAAAGGATAAAACGGCACACACAAAAAATAGAAAAAAAAGAAATAGTAAAATAAACAACAATAGATACAATTTTGCAAGACTAAAAAATTACACCAAAACAATAAAATGTTAAAAATAGGTAAGTCAATAAAATAAGTAAACACAAGGGATGGAACTAGTATGAAAACCAGTGATTAAGACTTAAAAACTAAGGCAACAAATGACGAGGCACCTTAAGTAAAAGCCAGGCTAAACAGATCTATCAAGGTTGTTTTTAAATGACCACAGAGGTGGAGTAAAACAATCCTAAAGGGTTTGTATATTCTGAATACCCATTTACTTTTTCACTTATGTCACCCTCTTTTTTTCAAAGAGTTGTCCTTTTTGGCCATATTATGCAGAATATGTGGGGACACCCTGTCCACATACAGGGTCTGTTTGCACCTTAGTGCCAATGAAGGGAAATCTCAAAGCTGTAGCATACAATTATATTTTAAACAATAGTGTTCTTTCAACTTTGTGTCAACAGTTTGGTGAAGTTCCTTTCCTGTTTCAACATGACGATGCCCCCGTGCACAAAGCCAGCTTTATAAGGAAATGGTTTTTCCAGTTTGTTATGGACGAACTTGATTGGCCTGCACAGAGCCCTGACCTCAACCCCGTCCAACACCTCTGGGATAAACTGGAAGCCGATTGTGAGCCAGACCTGATCACTAACATCAGTTTTGGACCTCACTAATGCTCTTGTGGCTGAATGGGAGCAAATCCCTGCAGCCGGGTTCCAAAATCTGGTGGAAAGTCTGGAACCAGAAGACTGGAGGCTGTTAGAGCAGCAGATTAATTCCCAATACCTGACCATTTTTAAAGTCCTCATTGACATTGATTTAAAATCCTGTTACACCAGTATTATCATAAAACAGTTCTGCTCTTTGAGTTTCCTAATTTAACCATAAAGGGGTAAAGAAACAGTTCTCTGATGTGTGATCGTCCAACCAAGTCTTCAGTGAAGGCCACGTTCACACTGGCAACCCAAGTCTGCTTTTAATGGTATTCAGGTATGAAACAGATTTATTCATGACAAACCTGAACACTGTGTGTGTGTGTGTGTGTGTGGTAGGTGATAGCTCCAGAGGAGATCATTGATCCCAGCGTGGACGAACAGTCGGTGATGACCTACCTGTCTCAGTTCCCCAAAGCCAAACTGAAGCCAGGAGCTCCACTCAAACCCAAACTCAACCCCAAGAAGGCTCGCGCTTATGGACCAGGTACACACACACACACGTATACACACACACACACACACACTCTTCTTTGCGCTCTCTCTTCAGTTTCTGTAACACACAAACTTTCTATTAGATTTTGTTGCTGCAGCAGCAAACAATGACGAGATACAAACAAAATGTTTTTAATATTGTCCTGTTGTTCATTATATTGAATCTTTGCATAGGTTTATTCTTGAGAACTCTTTTGGAAAGGCCATCTGGTTGTTGATTGAATAACACCAGAGTTTCTGTGTGTGTGTGTGTGTGTGTGTGTGTGTGTGTGTGTTAGCTAATGGGAACACTGGTCTGTCTGACAATGTGAGGAAGTGAGCAGCTGTTAGTCTGAACAAAGGACCACACACACACACACACACACACACACACACACACACACACACACACACACACACACACACACACACACAGCTTCCTTCAGACCGACAGCAGCACTGGGTCAGAAAACGCATTACTTCCCTCCACGCTCGCTGATTCGTTTCAGTGAGATCGCTGTGTTGGTGGCATCCTGATGTAGAGAGCTCCAGCAAAAAAAAACCCACACAAGGTCGCTGCAACAAAACGCGGCGTCATCAACACCAATCAATAATGTTTCAAATACACACATTCCTGTTAGATTACTTTGCAACATGAGCAGCGTGATGATTCTGCTGTTTCACCTCGCGACCATCAAGACGGAGGATAAAATGACTGATAACTTTCCAGAGTTGTAAAATGCGGTCTTATAATATTATAAACCGTCGTTCAGTGTTTTGGCATCTGATGAACCTTCAAACTCTTTGGATGTGTAACTCAGTGAAGCTTTAATGGTGCCCATTGAAGGTGGCACCTTAAAATTGTTTGTTTTTAGCTTGACCAACACTTAAAGACCCCCAAATATTCAAGGAACTATCCAATCTGACAAAGAACAGCCGCAAATCCTCACGTTTCAGCTGCTGCAGCAAATGTTTGTCAGTTTTGCTTGAAAAATAGTTAAAGATAAATTTTCTGTTGCTCGACTTAATTGATTAATCGACTGATCGTTTCACCCTTTGGACGGTTTGATCAAAAAACATGTTGCCAAAGCATATGCAGTACATAAACATACTAAAGTACGTGGAATGGATCTGGTTACTGATGAGATTTAATAAAGTGAGAAATACTAAATCAGAACAAAGAAATTTAATATAGGAAAAAGTTCTTTATTCTCCTGCCATGATGAGAATATAAAGTCACCGAGGAGATTATTATATTTTGAGCGCTCTATAAGAAAATTGACTTTTGTTTTTCTGTTTCACATCAGCAACATAATTATCATTCTGTCTAAACATCCATTTCAGTGATCACAAACTGTTTATTTTACATATTGTGGGTGTACGTGGTTTTAATTTATTTAAATATGCAGCTGGTTGAAACTGTCTTTGAAGTGATTTGATAACATTAAAGTTTTTTTTTTTTTTTGTTGTTTTTTTTTTTTTAACCTGTTCGTATCTGTTGATTTTCTTCCTGTGCAGGAATTGAACCGACGGGGAACCGGGTGTTGCGTCCTGCTGTGTTCACAGTGGACACATTCAGTGCCGGTCAGGGTCAGGTCACAGTCTATCTGGATCATCCCGACGGCACCAGAGAGGAGGTACACGCCAGATCCTCCTCTTCCTCTTTCTCATCCTCTTCTTCAATAGACAGTACAGTGTCTTCCCACCTGTTTAACGACAGACCTGCTGTGATTTTATATTTTCGTGTAAAAAGTGATGAACTGTGGTCTCCACCAGGTACATGACTCGTCCTAAAATAAAACCCCTAACATCTTTCTCTGTGTGTTGATCAGCTGAAGGCGGAGCCTAATGATGGCAAGAAGACGTTCAGCGTCACCTACATCCCTCAAGTCATGGGAACTCACCAGGTAAGCTTCACTTTTCATATATATTTTCAGATATAGCAAAAGGAAAAGCGCATAATATATTTTTCCTTTTGAAACTTTAAGACCTGGACTCTAAAGCCACATTCACAATACTACTCCCATTTTCTTAATTTGAATCCCGCACCCTAAAATCTCTTGAGATCGAACTTTGGTTTAATAAAAAGCTAAATTCTTACTCCACATTTCAAAGGTAATTAATCAAAGCCTTCATTTTCATCACACTGCAGTGAAAACCAAGTATCTCATGCTGACATTTTAAGGTTTTAAAATCACACCACAGTTGCTAAACTCATCGCTTTTTCTTTTTTTTTCTTTTTTTTAACTTAAATCAAAAATTCAGTAAAAGGAAGTTTTAGTATTATTGTTTTATTAGTGAAGGAAGGAAGATGGGAAGAAAAAACTATTTAAAAATATTTTTTGATATTATATCAGAAATGCTTCTTTTGCCTACAGAGGGATAACAGTTGTTCTTGTTTCCTAGGTGACAGTGTTGTTTGCAGGCCAGCCGATTCCCAAAAGTCCATTTGAGGTGAACGTGGACAAGGCACTGGGCGACGCCTCCAAGGTCACGGTCAAAGGCCCGGGAATCGAACCCGTGGGCAACATCGCCAACAAACCCACCTACTTTGACATCTTCACTGCAGGTCAGAGACACAGACACAGATATGTTTATAGGTCAAATTAGCCTTCAGTCCAATGAAAAGGTCTCATCACTGAGCGCTGAGACAGGAAGTGATGTCACGATCACAAACTGTAAACCCTCTGTAAGAGAGAAGATTGTGGTTTAGTTGTGTAAAAGGGGAATGCAAGCAGGCGGCCTATGACTCGCCTTAAAACACACAGGCCCATTGTTTTCTATGTAAGCACATCCACATCGGAGGCAGCATGCGTCAGCGTCTCAGGATCAGTGCTGGCAAGTCTCTTACATTTTACTTATTGAAAAAGTAAATACTGTATTTATTACGTAACGGCAAAAGGAGTTCGTCTTCCTCTTACAAAAGAAAAGTTGACTTCATAAGCGGTGAAACACAAAGTTTCTCAGTTTATCAGCATCTTTTCATCGTTGGGGGAACTGTTTTGAGACTGACTTGTTTCTTCACGTCTTCTCTGTAGGAGCCGGGACAGGAGACGTGACGGCCATGATCAGAGACCCTCAGGGACGCCAGAACAGCGTGGAGGTGATGATGGAGGACAAGGGCGACAGCATATATCACTGCACCTACCGGCCCACCCAGGCCGGCCCACACACAGTTAGCGTCTCCTTTGGAGGGGTGGGGATCCCCAAGAGCCCCTTCAGTGTGGACGTGGGACCTGGTGAGTCATTTCAACTTCACATCATCAGTAAATTGTCCAAATGGACTCATAAACATGGTAATCATGACCCCACTTGAGCACACCATAATGCATCTCACCCCTGCATGTGTGTTTTCTCTCTGGCTGGTCCAGCCTGCATGCCGGGGGTGTGCAGGGCGACGGGTCGTGGTCTCCAGCCGTCGGGACTGAGGGTGAAACAGGTCGGTGACATCAAGGTGGACACCAAAAACGCCGGCAGTGGAGACCTGAAGGTGCTCGTCAAAGGACCCAGTGAGTACAGTTCACCCTGTAGAGGCTTTACAGAGAGACAAACGTGAGTTCTGATCCAGAAGTAAGAGAACCTCGTTCAGAGTCCCATTGATTCATGGGAACTGTAGTTTTTTGCCATGCTAGCGGGCTCTAGGAATGGCAATGTCGGTCGGTCCAGATGGAAATATCTCAACAACTACTGGATGGATTGCCTTAAAAGACATTCATAGTCCCCAGACAATGAATCCTGATGACTTGACCTGATGAACCCCTGACTTTTACCTCTAGTGCCACCATGAGGTTGACATTTGTGGTTCCGAGTAAAATGTCCCAACAACTGTTGGTTGTATTGTGATTAAATTTGCTGCACACCTTCATGTCCCCCTCATGCTAACTTAAGATGGTAAACATCTGCTAAACATCAGTATGTTATTATTGTCATTGTGACCATGTTAGCATACGGATGTTATCATTTACCTCAGAGCACAGCCTCACAGTGCCGTTAGCATGGCTGCAGGTCTTGTTTGTGTGCAGTGCCAGGGAAGAAGCTTGCTAGCACTAGTGCTAGCTCAGCTACACCTGTCTGGCATGTGACCCAGGTCTTGTACATTTGTTGGCAAATAAGAATATTTTCCAAAATGTCAGAATGTTCTTTTAACTTGGACTTAATTTCTGATTACTCTGTTCAATCGTTTGTGTGTGTGTTCAGAGGGCATCGAGGAACCGGTGAAGCAGATTTCCAGTCAGGATGGTGTGTTCTTCTATGAGTATTACCCCAACAGTCCTGGCAAATACACCGTGTCCATCACCTGGGGGGGTCAGCACATCCCGAAGAGGTGAGCTGTACAACGTGTGTGTGTTCAAAGAATTACCTCAGCACATTACCTCATCTGATCTGAATGGTTGGATCCGCGGGGGAATTAAGAGTTTTAGTCTGGGCCTCGTGTTCTTTGTCACCTCTTTGTAGAGCAGATTTGAGTGCTTTGCTGTGCTAGCATTAGCATTAGCACAGGGAGTTCCCCAAATGTCTGAGCCACCAACCTAAGGGACTTTTGGTGGCAAGACACACTGATGAGTAGCCAGACTTGGACAAACAATACATGGATCAGAAGTCGTACATATAAGGGAAATACCATAATTAAATGAAGCAAATCTTTTCACAGCGCAATAGAGTGAACCGTGCCTGAGCCTGGTTCAGCCATAATCCAGAACAGAATAATGTCCAGGCGCCATCACAGGTCATACAGGGTCAGAAAGTTCCCACAACGAAGAAGCTGTCTTCAAATATTGGGGGTGGGTGGGGGGGGCTGAGAAGCTTTCTTTGAGCTGGTTTCTGTTTTATTTCATCCAGTACCGACAGTTAGCTCATACGGCTAACGTAACACACAGGAAACACTTTCTGTCACTCTTTGTTTTCTGCTGGACGGAGAGAGAAAGAGAGAAGTTCCTTAAAGAGTTACCAGGCTGATGATCAGTGTTTTGCTGCCTTCTCCGGTCGAAAGTTTGTTGCACCTGTAACCACACCCAACCGTGATGTCACAGCGTCCTCGGGTACATCACTGCAGCCAGATGAGAAGTTAAACCGCTTAAGTTAGTCTTTAAAGTTGAACTGAAATTCTAAATATACTTAGTTTTTGTGTAAGGATATATAAACAATATAAAGTTGCATTTATTTCCGTTTTTTCAAAAAGAGGGTAAAACGTAAAATGGGAACTTGGAGAGCCTTCAGCCTCTCGAGCCGTTGGGCTACGTCTCTTTCATGGGTCCAGATGTGGTGAATGTTAAATGTCCAGTCTGTCAAAACTCACAGCAACAGGTGGTGCTGTGACCTCAGCACTTCATACATTACCGATGATTCGAATCAGGAAGTTACAGCGGGCTGAAAGCAAAGATGAGGCTAAGCAACGGGTCACAGCTTCGACTCAGGCTGGTTCAAATCTGAACAGCTGTGTGTGTGTGTGTGTGTGTGTGTGTGTGTGTGTGTTGGAAGGGAACTGGTATAACAAACCTTTTTTTTAGTGCCCTCCCACACAGATACTGCACCAATTAAATTACAGTACAGACATCATCAGTTGGTACTAAAATCTGGCACTATCACTGCAGAAATAATAAATGAAATTAAAATGTCTTCTTTTTGGTAATTACAGTTTTGACCAAATAAGTACAAAATAAATTGACTAATACTAATAAGACTAATAATTAGAATGAATTATAAATAATTATATGTTTATTATTAGAAGTAGTAGGTCGGTAGTCGGAGGAGAAGGAGTATTTTAGGAGAAAATTATGAAAAAGCAAACAGACAAAATTGAAAGTAAAAGGGGAAAAAAAAATAGTGTGAAATGAAGACAGTAAATCCCGACAGACAGTTTTATTTGGCGTGAAGCTAGTTTCCATCTGAGCACACACGTACACACACACACACGTGTGTACACACACACACGTGTGTACACACACACTTACACACACGTGTGTACACACACACTTACACACACGTGTACACACACACACACACACACACACACGTGTGTACACACACACACGTGTGTACACACACACACGTGTGTGCACACACACGTACACACACGTACACACACGTACACACACACACACACACACACACACACACACTTACAGCCAGTAACTGCTGAAGTTCTGTGAGGCACTGAGGTTGTTTATGTGTGTGTGTGTTGACAGCCTCACGGGTGATCTCATGCTTGGTGCCGTCGCTTACCACCGCCCTACACACACACACACACACACACACACACACACACACACACACACACACACACACACACACACACAGAAAGTCACGTACTGTTTTTCATACAGATGTTGCAGCAGTGGGTTGTGTGATTGTTACTCATTCTGACGCTCTCTTGCTCTTTTTCAGTCCATTCGAAGTGGCAGTGGGTCGGGAGGCGGGGCCTCAGCAGATCAGGGCCTGGGGTCCTGGCCTGGAGGGAGGCATTGTGGGTAAACCTGCCACCTTTGTAGTGGAGTCCATCGGCACTGATGTCGGAGTGCTGGGTGAGTCTTTTATACCAGGTTTACCAGGACTGTGGCTCAGTTATGTTGGGCTCTAGAGGCCACCAGCACCTCCTGCCCCTCTGTCCATAGTATTTGCTGTTAATAGTCTGTCTGTCTGTCTGAGTTCAGTAGGCCGACTAGCTAATGCTAGCGCAGCAAGTCATGGCCACAATAGGTAGAGCTAAGCAGGTGACAGACGCGGAGCCTGGTTCGCTGGACCTGCTGTGGTCACGCTGCCTCTATTTGACCAGTGTGCTGTAGCCAATCAAAGTAAAACTGCTAAAGAAGGCAGGAGCGCGCTGTGGTGTGTCCACGGTGCTCTTTGAAAACGACTGTAGTCACAGTTATGATGTTAATAATAGTTGATGGCACCAGTTTGGTTCACCATGGTATATAGTAAAACCGATATATCGGCGCATAGTCTAGTTGTGAACGTTAATTAGGCTGCCACTACAAACTCTCTCTGCCGTGTTTGCCAACAAAAATATAAAATCTTTGAGTTATAGCTACGAATGTTGAAGGCTGAACCCAGATGGATTTCATAAGGGACTGTAAAGGATTCAGATTAGATTTGAGGATTTGACCCTACGTTGCATCCAGTCTAATCCGACCTGCTGTGTCCTCAGGTTTTGCCATCGAGGGACCTTCCCAGGCTAAAATCGAGTGCGAGGACCAGAACGACGGCTCATGTGATGTCCGTTACTGGCCTACGGAGCCCGGAGAATACGCCGTCCACGTGACCTGTGACGAGGAGGACATCGAACACAGCCCCTTCATGGCCCACATCCTCCCAGACAACAACACCTGTGACCCAGAAAAGGTCTGTATGATACAAAATCCCACCAGGGTGTTGGGCAGCAGCGCTGTGATTGTCCCACCAAACTTGGGTTCACGCATATGATGGATGTTAAGATATAAGACTATGTAGTAGTTAAGTTTAGGCCCAGAGAGGTTTTTTTATTTGTGTCCTTCAATATTTGGTATCTCCGATACTTATATTTACTTAAATGTTGATTAAATATGTATCTGACACATTGACAGCTGTAGAGTACCGTTAATCTGGTTAATCTAACACTGCTGGTTTTGTGGTTGTAGGTCCAGGCTTTCGGGCCTGGACTTGAGAAGACCGGCTGCTTGGTCAACCAACCTGCCGAGTTCACTGTCAACGCTAAGGATGCTGGGAAAGGACCTCTGAAGATCACGGCTCGGGTAGGATGCAGAAAAACCTCTCATAATTAATCAATACAGACACACACACCCCTTTTGAAACCAACAGTGGTTAAATTGCATTAATGTGTTCAGTGATGCAAACATCTGTTTCATGGCATCTTGTGTTTGTACGGCTTTCCGTCTCATACAAGTGAGACTGTGAGAGATTTTTGTAATGACACAAACAAATGCACAAGTAAGATTAGTTGCATTATCGATTAGTCTGTGCAATAACTTGATTAACTTTTAAAAACATTTTTCCAAATCTATCTTAAAGCAATACTCACATGCCCCTATGTGCGTTGATAGTTATTGGTCGCTGTAATTGCTCCTCCTGTTCATACTCGCTGCAAAGAGATCCCTTCCTGAAGTGATGGGAGACAATAAATTGCATTTGAGAAGCTCGAGCCAGAGAATGTTTTTGCCGTTACAAGACAAGCATTTGTACGCAGCTGCATGTTTGGACTTTTGCTCTAATTTCAGGAAGCTTTGACCACCTTCTTAACTGTCTGTCTGTCTGTCTGTCTGTCTGTCAGGACGCAGACGGACTTCCTGTGGAGGTGAGGGTGAAGAGTAAAAGTGACGGGCTGTACTCCTGCTCCTACACGCCCGCCTCCTCTCTCAAACACACCGTGGCCGTCGCCTGGGGAGGAGTCAGCATCCCCAACAGCCCCTTCAGGGTAAGCAGCCAATCACAGCACCCTGTTAAAACCGCGGATCCGGTTCAGGCAGAAAGTGCTAAGGTCGTCCAATCGGAACCTTTAGTTAAGGCAGAAAGCACCAAAGTCGTCCAGTCAGAGTCGATTGTTCCGGAGGAAACTTTTAAGACGGTGCAGTCAAAATCTAAAGGTACGATGAGTAAAACTAAGAAGCCTCTGATTATCATCACTACATATACTGAGGAGAGGTACAGCTTTTAGTGTAGCTGCACAGATGGATCACAGAAGTAAACTGATAATTAAAAATAAAATACACTGATTAACAAATCTGTGCTGGTGAGAAAACACCCTAAAATACTAAACACCACGACAGACAACTGCTGTAACAATAAATACAAACCAATGATTTGATTTAAATGTTCACATTAGGAAAATTACATAATGAAGGTTTTAACGACTAAAGAATTTAACGTGATGGAAAATAGGTTTGTTTTTTTATTCACAAGAAAAAGGCTTAAATCATTTGAAATGAAATGGATTCGTGTGTCTTGAGTTTGAACAGATTAAAGGCTTTAAACACCGATGTATTTTTACTGGATGGCGTGAGCTTGTTCAGAGTTGGCTCAGTTAACTTAAAGGAATAGTTCAACATTTTGCGGAAATATGCTTTTTTTGTTTTCTCACTGAGATTTAGCTGAAAAGATCGACATCGGTCTCACGTCTGTGTGTTAAGTGAGCTTGAGTCGGGATGTGGTTAGCATAGCTTAGCATAAACACTGGAAGCAGGGGGAAAAAGCTAGCCTGGCTCTGTCCAACGTAAAAAAAGAAAATACAGTGTGAGATGCAGTGTGTTAATGAGTGAGCTTTAGAGATGTTGGTAGGTGTGTTTTCTAACTTTGGACAGAGCCAAGCTAGCTAGTCCCCCACCCCCTGCTTACAACCTTTATGCTAAGCTAGGCTAACCACGCCCTAACTCCAGCCTCGTACTTAACACGCATATTGATCTTTTTACCTCTTTCTCTATACCAAAAACAGTGCCAATATTAACAGGCTAGCTAATTAACTTCTAACACATACTACCATGTTTGCTAATCAGATGCTGGGCAGCTACTATAGTTAGCTAGCTAAGAAGCTGATACTATCTGAAAAAAACAAACATCAGATTAGGAGTTAAAAGTTCTCAGATTTTGTTGCGTCCAATATGACCATCACTGAGGGTGTCATGTGGCATGAAGCCATTAGTTGCACTGAACACAGGTTGGTTGGTTTTGTGCCAAAGACTTTCATTTAATTGTTTTCTGATATGAAACGGACACCAACACATCATTAACGCCATACAAATGTTTTGTTGTTTGACGGAGAAGACATGACTGCCTCACTGACGTCCACTATATGATCAAAAATGCAACTGCAACTCGTATGTTTAACAAACCTCTTTGTATTTTGATTCATTTTCACATTTTATATGTAGTAGTTTATTCACCGTCCTCGTTAACCACTGTAACCTCTGTCTATGCACTGTAACAACCTGTGGTTTACCTTTTACAACCTCACTTTGAACCTCACTAATCGTAACATTTTTTATTTTTTTAACTCAAGTTGTTTTTATGTAGCCTTTACTGAAGATGATTTAACCACCATATGCACTAACCAGTCGTCTCTGCACTGTAACCGTTGTCCATGCACTGTAACTCACTTTGGTTTTTGTATTTTTGTACTTTTTTAACTTCACCAATCTGAACCTTTCTGATTGAAGCTACAAACCAGTTAACATTTAAGTACATTGAATCCCATAAACAATAGGCAACAACCTTAAGAGGGAAACGCACCAGTAAAACTACTAAAATGATCAATATCTATTATATACTTTAAACTAGGGATCTTCTGATCAAGGTTTTTTTGGCCCCAATCCAGATCCAAGTCCTTTAATATTGGGTAACTGCAGATGGTTAGAGTCCGATCCGATGTTTCTATTTACTTAAATGTTGATTAAATATGTATCTGACACGCTGAAATAACAGCTGTAGCTACTAAATCTGACCCACCTTATTTTTTACCAGCTACTTGATCCAAATATTGAAGGTCACCAGCTTGTAGAGAGCACTTTAACTAGACAACAGACAAGTTTAACTTTAGCCTGTACTGATCCCTTAAAATGCCCGAAGCAGCCCTGATATGGATCCTTCAGCTCTACTTTAAACAAACACAATTACACATTAAGTACAAATAATAATGTAATGGCTGTAAAAGAAACTGATGGACACGCAATGTGTTTTGCCAAAGTAGACAATAATTTTACTACGTTTTCTGTTTGACGTATTTGTCAGTCTTCATTGTTGTGCTACAGTGGCCAAGAGAGCTCAATGCACAAGACAACATCTGCATCCCTGTAACAACACATAAATGTCCCATTTATAAAAACAACTATACTGCAGATAAATGGCAACACTCACCAATTTGAGAACACGTGTGACGAACAGAAAAGTGAGTAGTTAGAGTAATGACAGCTCCGACTTGGTTGTTTGTCCCAGCTAACACGATTATTAGTTTATGCTGCTGGGAAGCCGGTGAGGGATCACATCCTTGTTGCTGCAGTAGTGACTCCTACTGGTTGATCAGGACGCCCTCCAAAAGGAGCTTGTGAAACATTGAGAGTACAAACGTGTGTGTGTGTGTGTGTGCAGTGATTTATATTTCAGTTGGGAAGCGAGAGAGGTTCAGATTAGTGAAGCTCTGCGTTCATCGTCACAGCGTGTGGTTTGTAAATTTTATTCCTGTTGAATGAAAACCTTTTCACTTCGTGTGTGTAACTCATGATGTAAAACATATCATCTGTTACAGTTGAGTTTTATTGACCAATGAAACTTACAATATCCAACTCAAACATAAATTTAGGATGCTCACTTTCAGTGACCTTTGGCCCCTGAGCTCCTGATCATATCCTCATTTATGATGATTTGATTAAGGAATGGAAAAGGTTTTCATTTTACAGTTGTTATGCACTAACCAGTCGACTTTCCACTGTAACCACCTTTTAATTTTGTGTTTTTTAATCGCAGTTTGTTAGATTCGTAATTATTGCTGTGGGGTTTCTGACTTTATCAGCTGTCTTCCCTTCTTCTTCTTTTTACAAGGTGTTTATAGTTTCACCCGCAGGGCAAATAAGTCTTATGAGAAACTCCCAATGGGCCTTAGATATGTCTGGATATGCATTTGTGTGCTGTTCAGGAATTTATGATGATGCCTGCAGGCTTCAGGGGTTGGCAAAGACATTCCTTTGTTTGTGTTGAGACGACGGAGTTACAAAGTCCAAAAGATATAAGAAAGAATTCTTCAGACAAGACAAGTTGTTGCAGATTTTTAGAGACTTTTCTGTGTTGTTAATGTTAAACTGTTTCTTCTGGCGCTGATGCAAGCATTTGTACTGGTCCACAGATCATTTCAGCTGGTCCAGGGAAGTTTGTACTTGTTTAAAAAGTATTATTCCAGGTTTAAAGCTGATGTCACCGTGATGATTCAGCAGGCTTGTTGTGAGCTGCAGCAGCCTGCAGGCTACCTGGCACCGACCTTTCTCCTACTTTTAATGTTGATTTAGGAGATGGATAGAAAGTAAACAGTCACACCCAGCTCTCAGCACTGCTGGGAACATGCAGCAGTGACACCTTTTTAAATAAGAATGTGAAGGTAGAGAGGTTCATGGTGAAAGCCTGACCCAACCTGACTTGACCCTAACTGTCACTAATAGTTTAAAGTTTTTGTTCGATTGTGTTGAAAACAGAATACTTACCTTTGCTGACAAGGTTTGATTTTAACTTAAGTGCTCCGTTTGATAGCAAGAAGAAAAACCATCCAAGCTACTCTCCCTGAAACAAAAAGGATTAAGTTTATTGTTCTGTGGAGGCGAACAGGCTCAGTCACACCAGCATTTAATTACAGTGAAATTTCAGACCAAAATCAGTTAATTGCAGTGGAATTGCCACTTTTACTGGATTCAGTCACTGAGGTAAATCTCCCCAGAAGTTTTGTGTTGAGTTCAACTTTGGTGACTTTTACACGTGAATTTGTGCTGTTCTGCATCTCACAGAGGCATGGTCTGCAGTCAGACGTGAGGTAGGAGTCAATGGTACAAATACGTCTCTAAAACATCAAAGATAATTTAGCTGGGTTGCTAACAGTTCAATAGCTGGCCAAGCTAGAATGGCGGCTGGCTAGTGCTAGCATGTTACTCGCCAGCAATCCCCACAAGTAGTCTGTACACAAATCTACATCCTCAATAAGGTCATCCGTGGATGTTTGAATCGTCTGCAGTGTTGGCTTTGAGGGTTATTTGGTTGGAGTTAGGTTGATGGATAAAACTTTGGGGACCCTTGGTCTTCATTTTTTAACTTTTTAAAAACAAACCTGGAAGACCGCTGATAAACTCAGACTGCTGAGTTTCTGAGCTTTACAAGTTAGAGAAATGCTTTGCACTCTCCAGACTGCCTTCTAGTTTTTATGTATTAGGTGAGTGTATTGGTTTTTGATCTGTGTAATATGTTTACTGGTTATGTTGACTGGGTAACTTTAAGGTAAAGCTTTTAGTGGAAAGAATTTTTATTCCTGAATTTGTTTTCCAAAAGTAAATTTAGTCAATTTTATATTTTTGCATGCATACATACAACGCATGCATTTAATGACCATATTTTGTCTAACCAGAGTGAATCTGTAACCAACATGTTGACTGAAACTCGCCTTAATCATCATCATCATTTATATTCACTTAAATCACATTAAGTGGAAGTTAGAGTGCTTTCAAAATAAATCCTGACATTTCATTTAAATGTTTTACTGTGTTGTTTGGTTCATTTGCTCAAGACTTGGCTGACTTTCATAATCTTGATGTAGTTTTTATTTTCGCTTTAATAGTGGTTATTATAATAATTATTATTAGAATCATTGCTACACAGGACCAACCAGAAATAAAGATTTTATAATCCTTAATAATATAATTTTAATTGCAGTGTTAACATTATAAATAGTACTGAAACAGGTTTAAAGCTTGGTAAAAATGAAAATACTAAGCTCTGACTTTCTTTGTATGAATTATTCTTATATAGCTCATCAGGCTCTCACAGCAGAACAGAGGCCGTTGACTTTGACTAACACACATCACACTGACCATAAATATCACGACGTGTACATAAAACATCCTGTAGATGTGTGTGTGGAGTAAGTGATAATTATGTATTATTGTGTTTACAAAGAAAAAATATCTAGTAATTTAAAGCTGTTCAACACCTTTTTAAAAAAAATTTTTTAAAACATTAAATTCAATTAAGCTCACTCTTGGATACGTTCGGGTAAAACTAGTCCACCCAGCAGGATTTTCCAGTACTTGAAGTTTTTAAACAGTTATTCTTGCTGCTCTTTATGGTTTCCAACATACTGCAAAACATGTCTTTAGCAGCTATTAAAGACAAAACTAGAGCACATTCTTTTGAAACTAATAAAATATTGGTGATGTTTTTAGCCTTTCTGGTTTATTACGTTACTTACGACTTGTATTAACTGTTATTTTAGGGCTAAAACCTTGTCACAGGGTAGATTGTAGACGTGATCTGCCTCTACATATTCATTCATTCATTCATTCATTCACAAAACTTTTTGCCTCTTGAGATCAAGTTTGACGATCAATCAGTCAGTTCTTTACTGCAGCCCCTGAAGCTGCAGCTGGAAAGTGAGCTAACATCGCTTAGCTTATTCTTTGTTGGTGTGAACAGATTTCTCTTTAGTTTCTACTCCATCTTTGTATGATTGGTTTGGTTGGCCTCCTATCTCTTTAAATACATATCTAAATTTCTGATGTACACATTATTTTAATGTCACATTTAGGAACACTTAAAGTATCACCTGGTACCACTTTCAGGGGCTCCTAGACACAATATCTATAATTATTGGCATGTCTTGGGGCTCCTGTCCAAATATAGGACCTCTGAATCAACTAGAAATATTAAAAAACTACTTCTGTGGCAGCTGATATGAAGATGTCTGTGTCGACAGCTTTACTGTTTCACTATTGTTACCTAAACCACAATGACATGTCACGTCTGTATTAATGAGGTTTAGTGAATTTAAGCCATATGAGATACAACATAACTATATTTCAAAATGAGTTGAAATATACTAAGTAATGAAAAGTAGTGGATCCAGGACGAAGCCCTGTGGCACTCCATGTTTAGTGTTTGTAATGAATTCTTATCAGCTTTGCTCTTTTAAACATGGCAAGATCTGAGGCGGTAAATCTCCTTCAGTAACCTCTTTTAAAATGAAAATAAATGATGTCATTTCCTGTTGGTGCTCGTAGGTGAATGTGGGTAAAGGCAGCCACCCCAACATGGTGAAGGTGTTCGGCCCTGGAGTGGAGAGAACCGGACTGAAGGCCAACGAGCCCACACACTTCACCGTGGACTGTTCAGGAGCTGGAGACGGTAACACACACACACACACACACACACACACACACACACACACACACACACACACACACACTCCTTTCCCTGGTATGTCCTGGTGATGATCTCAAGGCAGAAACATCCTGACAGGAAATTCATCACTCTGACCTTCCTGAGCAACACAAACACACACACACACGATCGTCTACCTGCACGAAACTGGAGAAACTTAACAAACCCTTTTAGCTTGCACACGCCTCCTTTACACATTCAAACCCGGACACACGTTTTAGTTTTGTTAACGCCTTGATGATACTGATACTGATGATACTATTGTTGTCATCCATAATTCACAGAACTGTTACATACTAACTTTTGTTTTAATGTCGGCTATGTACTGGCAAAAGTTTTATTCGTGTTATCGTGTTAACATGTTACTTTGCTTTAGGCTCCGAAGCCTAAAGTGGCATATTTAACTGTTTTATTGTCGAAGCGAGGATTTTGCGGAACAAACGGAACAACGGCAGAGAAGTGGAGCGATTTGAGAAGTTAATGTGAACATTGTTCTGCTCTGTGTTTGCCATGACTCTGGGTCTATATTGGAATCCATTATTCCCAGTGGTGGAATGTAACGAAGTACATTTACTAAAGTACTTTACTTACTTGAGTATTTTCACTTTATCCTACGTCCTACATTTATTTGATGGCTATAGTTACTAGTTTCTTTTGAAGATCAAGGTTTTACTTTCAAAATATATGATCAGTTTATAAAGTATGATGCATTGTTAAAGAATAAAATACCCAACTGTGTGTGTATATATATAAAGTAGTTAAAATTGGCTTTACTTCAACCAGCTACAACATAAAATGCTGCATATACGCTGATGCATCTGTAATAATAATCCAGTAATATAATATCACACTGACAGGCGGCATTCTGCTGCTTAATGAGTACTTTTACTTTTGATACTTTAAGTACATTTTGTTGCTATACTAAGATTTTGTCGTGGAGTAATTTTACCTTGAAGTACAGCTAGTTTTAATTAAGTTAAAGATCCGAATACGTCTTCCACCACTGACTGTTCCTCAACGAAGCATTTAGAGCCTACTGAGAGGATTTTCATCTTATGATCTAAATGGAACAATATTGCGTCACCTGAAGTTTTTTCTTTCCCGTGTTGTACTGGCTTTTGCTGCCATGACGATGTAACGTATGAACACACCTGTCTATGAGACACGAGCTATGGGGGAGCAGGTGAAGGCTGAAGAGGAGTTTTCAGATCGTCAGTGATGAATCTGACCTGTTTCTGTCATCTGACATGGTTTCCCGCTTCATTCCTCTGATGTTCTTGGCTGCTCGGTTCTGCTGCAGAGATTGTTCTGCTTGGTTAGTTCGTTGTTTACACAGAGCCTGTGACAGTGCGGCATCCCAGGGGCAAAGTGTTTCTGACATAATTAATGAAATGAATGACCAGCAGAACACAAACACTCTAGCACCCCCTTGTGGCAGTAAGTGTCACTTAAGAAAGAAGCTTCAGCTCTTTACACTGAAACCAACATGGGTCTAGTTTCTCAGAAATGCTTGTCACAGGAGCAAGTGAAAGCATGAATATTGTATGTTTTCTAATTCATAAATCTAGCAATCTGTCCAAGATATGGTTGTATATCCAACGCTGAAGTCTGAACCTGCATTTTGTTCCAACTCTGCTATTCTGTTCTGTTCAGTTCAAATAGTGTGTGTGTGTGTGTGTGTGTGTGTCTATTCAGGTGATGTCAGCGTGGGCATTAAGTGTGATGCCAATATGGTCGGTGACAAAGAGGCTGACGTGGACTTTGACATCATCCCCAACGCCAACGACACGTTCACTGTCAAATACATGCCTCCTGCTGCTGGAAGACTCACCGTTAAAGTCCTGTTCACTGACAAGGTACACACACACACACACACACACACACACACAGCTGAGAGGTTTGCAGGTTGTGATCTCGGGATAAATCTGTGGTTTGTTCTGATGAATTTCAATGTGAATGTTTCCACACAGGAAGTTCCACAGAGCCCCTTTAACGTCAAAGTCGATCCTTCCCACGATGCATCAAAAGTTAAAGCAGAGGGTCCTGGACTGGCTCGCACTGGTGAGACACACACACACACACACACACACACACACGTTTGATGTGTTTTAATTTGCTTCTAATTCTATTAACTAATCCATGTCTCTCTCCCCCTCTACCTGAGCAGGTATAGAGAGCGGTAAGCCGACTCATTTCACAGTGTTGACTAAAGGAGCCGGTAAAGCACCGCTGGATGTTTCCTTCTCCTCCCCCGTCAAAGACTTTGACATCATCGACAACTACGACTACTCCCAGACTGTCAAATACACACCTGCACAACAGGTACGCCAAATACGCACATGAACAGGTACATTATATATTCACCTGTACATCAAATAAATAGCAGTCTGTGAGGTTGTATAACAAATTCATCATAACAGGTTTGTACATGCTATATACGTTAAATACACACCTACACAACAAGCTGTACAAAAGGTACATCAAATGCACACCTGTGTATTTGTGTGTTCTGTGGCTTTTATCACCCAATACAGTAATAGAAAAATTTAAAATGAGTTTTCTTGTGAGCAAATGCACAAATTCTCCACAGTAATGATGACAGATGAGCAAAAACAGAAAAAAAAAGTGAACTCTGTGTGCAGACATCATATCTTTACCTGTCTGCAGTCACTCTAAAGGGCCGCGCTGGCCCACATGGAAATTTAAAAGAAAGCAAAGCAGCACCACTCATCTCGTGTTACGAGATGTTTTCAGTAGAATTAACAGTCAACATGGCCTCCTGTCTTCTTACCAAGTGCATTTAAAATGGAGTAACTGTGTAACTAAGTGTGCATGTGTCTGCAGGGGGAGATGGCGATCGTGGTGAAGTTTGGAGGCGATCCCATCGCCAAGAGTCCCTTCACGGTCGGGGTCGCAGCCCCGCTGGATCTGAGCAGGGTCACTGTGGACAACCTGGATGGAAGTACGAAATCCGTCTTTCTCTGCGTCCAGCTAGATTTCTGTCCAACTGTAAAGTGACTTGTTGGCAAACATTTAAAATGACATTTCTCTCAGTTAATAACTCAGAACTCCACCCGTCCACAGGTTCTTTTCATCATTTACAAAATAAGTATTTAGTATTGATTGAGGCCTCTCTAGGACTTTGGACGGACTCATTTCTACATTATTGTTAAATTGATGTCTTTCAGGAGCGGAGGTCGATCAGGAACAGCAGTTTATGGTGGACACCAAGGGTGCAGGAGGTCAAGGTCGCCTGGAGGTGGCAGTGGTGAGTGTCCAGGAACGCTGTATTTATTTCTGATCAGTTTCACTTAGATCACTATGAGCAGACGTCACTTTGTTATTGGGATCAGTTCCTTGTTGGTTTTGGTCTCCGCAAAATGGAAAAATATAGAATCACCAGACTGACTGTGTTCTCGTGTGTGTTACTAGCTGAGTCCCAGCCAGCGGGCGATACCCTGTAAAGTGGAGCCTCAGCCCAGTAAAGCAGGTGTCAGTCTGGTCCGTTACACGCCCACAGAGGAGGGGGTCCACGCTGTCAACGTGTCCTACGACGGACACCCCGTTCCCGGGAGCCCCTTCCCTGTGGATGCCCAGCTGCCTCCAGACCCGAGCAAGGTAACATCAACATCTGATCCTTAAGGTGATCCTTAAGGAGGTATGGAAACATGGTTTTAGAGAAGAAAAGATCTTGTTAATGTTTCTATTCTTTTCTCTTCCTTAAAGTTATTATTCTCTGTGTTCTCTTTTATTTAAAAAAAAAACAAAAAAAACTTTTTGTTGAGTGACAACAACTCTCGCCCCCTCTCCAGGTAAAGGCGTTCGGTCCTGGTCTGAAAGGTGGTTTGGTTGGAAACCCGGCAGAGTTCACCATCGACACCAAGGGCGCCGGCACTGGGGGTTTGGGGCTGACGGTGGAGGGGCCGACCGAGGCCAAGATCGAGTGTTCGGACAACGGCGACGGGACCTGCTCTGTCTCCTACCTGCCCACCGAGCCCGGAGACTACCTGGTTAACATCCTGTTTGAGGAGGTCCACATCCCGGGCTCGCCATTCAAAGCTGACGTCCAGATGCCCTTTGACCCCTCTAAGGTGGTGGCGTCTGGGTCTGGCCTGAAAAGAGCCAAGGTGAGGGTCTGGAGAGGAAGAGCTGAAGCTAAAGATCATGCTTTTTTTTTTTTTTAGAAACTTGATAAAACATTCAGCAGTTAAATAAGATTTTGGATCAATTTTAAATAAATTTAACAATTATGTCGTTGTGTTTTGTTCCCAACTGCAACAACAAAGCTTCTCAATTTGCTACAGCTCAGAGGCTTGTGGGTTTCAGAGTATTCAGAGCTATCCACCATACCAAACTGGTAGAAAAGAAAATCATTTCTCAGAAGCAAAGAACATTCAGTTCAGTTCAGTTTTATTTATATAGCACCATATCATAACAAAGTTATCTTAGGGCACTTTTCCATAAAGAGCAGGTCTAGACCGACTCCTTATGTCAACATCAACCTTACAGCACGGGTAGATTGTCCAGGAGACTCCAGAGTTTCTGTGTTGAGGAACATTGAGGAGATCAGTAAAAGAAAACTTTGAAGGGGAAACTTCCGGCTCCTTCTACTTCTCGGCTATGAGTTCCAAAAATTATCTTTTGATCTGTTTGACGCTTTGCCAGGTTAAATCAGGAACTGTTCATTTCATAATTTAAATTAAGTATAAAGTCTGATCCAGCTTGTTGTGTCTGTGCAGGTTGGAGAGACCAGTGTGGTGAATGTGGACTGCTCCCGGGCCGGACCGGGACAACTCAGCCTGGAGGCCGCACTAGACTCCTCCCCGACCAGTCCTGCTGGCTCTGCACCAGGCTCTGGTAAAGAGCATCACTGTTTTCATTCACCAGGAACCCATTAACTACAAATCGCATTCAGCCGTTGGTTGTTGGATACATTTCCTTTCTTCCAGGCAGCCATTTCTTTCATGTGGAGACTTGAAACTTGCTGCCAACAGATAATCAAATCAACATCATGTCTGCTTTTAAAGGAATAGTTCCACATTTTGGGAAATTGTTATTTACTTTCTGGCAGAGTTACATGAGAAGATCGATACAGCTGTCATATCTGTCGGTTAAATATAAGGTGGCTACAATCGGTAAGACTGGAAACGGGGAAACAGTTAGCCTGGCTCTGTGAAAAGGTAACAAAAAACACCTGTCTGCACCTCTAAAGCTCACTAATTAACACGTATCTACTTTGTTTAATTTGTGCAAAAACAGAAGTAAAATCAACAAATTTCCATTTTACCAGGGGCTATGTGCTGGACTGCTTCTTGGCCAGGTACAGTAACTTCCTGGAGTCTCCGCCGGTTGCCTGGCAACTGCTCAGAGCCAAGAAATAGTTGGATACACAACTTGTTGTTGTACTTCCGTAATGGAAGGATTAAACTAAAAAGGGTTTAACATGTTAATTAATGAGCTTCAGAGTTGCTGGTAGGTGGATTTTGTATCTGAAATCCAGGCTAGCTGTTTCCATCCGTTTCCAGTCTTTACGCTAAGCTAAGCTTTGACCAGCTGCTGGCTGCTGGCTGTGGTCTGTGGCATCCCAAGTCTCCTCCAGAAAGTGAATAAATGCATTTCCCAAAATGTCAAACTTTTGCTTTAAGTTATTTATATATTTTGGCAAAGTGATGTTTCTATGTGGTAAAGCAGTTGTAAGCAGGTACTTTTATTTCTCACTGTTTAAGCACAATCCTATGGAGGACCAAAACTGCCATAATCAAAAAGGAAAAACAATAATATTAAAAATTAATTTGCATTTCCCCCTATTTATTTCCCCAAAGTTATTTATTTCTGTATTTTTTTCTTTGCATTCCTTTTTACATTTCTTTGTCTATTAACATTTCTGTATGCATTTCTGCTTCATTATGCAGCATTCAGTGTGTGTCATGGTGCGTTCAGGGTTACCAGGTCTGTGTTTTTTTTTTATTTTTTTATTAACTACAGTAAATGCATATTAAGTAAACACAGGCAAAGCAACAAAGCACTGCCGCACGCCGGACACCGCAGGATGAATAAACATGTAGCTAATGCAATACCTTATTTCAGCTAACTAGCTGAGTTGGAAACAAAAAACACAGACCTGGTAACCCTGAAAGCACCATGACACCCCCCCCTCATTTGCATAATAAAGCAGAAATGTAAAAGGAATGCAAAGAAAAACTAAATAAGTTTGGGGAAATAAATGGGGGGAACATTTTATTTTTAATACTATTTTTGGTGCATTAAATGGCATATTCATTTGAGTCATTTATTTTTTATTATGATATCCAAGAATGAAGTGAACTGCTAGAAATAACCAAATGAATGGATTTAATTTTCTCACCGCATAGTTCATTAACACAATGCATTTAAGCAGCCGTTGGCCGGATCTGACCCAGGACCCGAACTCCAGGAGTCGGGCCAGGTCCACATGATCTTAATCAGGTCTGGAAAGGTCTTGTTGTAATGCTTCAGGTCTCAAGTCTGTATGTCTAATACTCGAATAGTCTCTGTCATATTGTACTGAAATGAACTGAAACAAATGGCTAAAGAGGAAAACCCACGAGTCCTTTTGCTATTTGACGGGGAAAAGCACCAAATTCTACAAAATTGCCCAAAAATATCTTTTTTTTTTATGAATATAAAGTCTGTTGTTGGGATTGAAGTTATCCCAAGTTTACAGTGTACAGAAAGAAGAGCTCACATTTAGATATTCTGACCGTTTGTTCCAGGTGTTAAAGCGAAGACAGAGGTGGTGGACAACAAAGACGGGACCTACACAGTGACCTATGTCCCCCTGACCTCCGGCATGTACACCCTGCTGTTGAAGTACGGAGGCAAAGCCGTCCCCGGTTTCCCTGCTAAGGTGATGGTGGATCCTGCGGTCGACACCTCCAAGGTCAAAGTGTTCGGACCCGGAGTGGAGGGACAAGGTGCGTATGATCCATCTGAAGCAGTGTCTAGCTTTGTTTGGTTAAAGGTGGCACTCATGCACACAAATTAGCTATTTTGTGCTGTCAAATTAACAAAAAATAACATTAAACGATATTGTTAACATTTGTTTGAGGGATGTCGAAGATAACACAACATTGTTTAACAGGATAAATGCAAAGCATATCCACATATGATTTAAAAAAACCTGCATTAAATCCAAGCAGCTCATTAATGCTCCACCAGCGAGTCTCTGTGTCTGTCTGCCGTTATGTGCCGAGAGCTTTTTCTCTCAAAACGGCTTCCTGCCTGACTACAGGGGCTTGTTATTTCACCGTGACTAACAGTTTAAATGGATACTCCAATTTAGTATTGCACTTCCATAAAGTTGGAAGACCTGTGAGAGACAATAAAAGGAATAGTCTCAAACTCTGTGCAGCAGAGGCCGAGATATCCAGACTTTTAACCCCTAGTTTGGAGTCTTTCATTGGACCTTCCCTGACTGGTATGTGCCCTCGTCTTTCAAACTTAACGACGAGTTTGCAGTGCAGGGTTTCTGTTATAAATCTGGATGATAACCATGATGGTAAACTGATCTTCATGTTCTTTCTCTCTCTCTCTCCTCCAGGTATTTTCAGAGAAGCCACCACAGCGTTTACGGTGGATGCCCGTCCTCTGTCCCGGCGAGGAGGAGACCACGTGAAGGCGGAGGTCAGGAACCCGTCTGGAGTGCTGACAGACTGTCTAGTTAACGATAATGCAGATGGGACCTACAGCGTCGAGTACACTCCTTTCGAGAACGGTAAAACACATGCTGCACAAGATTTAGGACTGAAAAACGCTAATCATGAAGCTTTAATCTTAAACAATTTTACTGTGATCTACATTCATCAGCTGCGGACTGTCTTGTTGTGTATTTCAGGCGTCCACAGCATCCAGGTTCTGTATGATGAAACACCAGTTCCCAAGAGCCCGTTCAGGGTTTCTGTGTCGGAGGGATGTGACCCCAGCAGGGTGGTGGCTACTGGCCCCGGGCTCCAACAAGCCCTGACTGACAAGCCCAACAACTTCAACATCGTCACCAGGTACTGTTGGTAGCAAAAGAGCAGAGACAGTTTGACGGCAGACTAGTTTTGATTCAGATTTTTACAGGTTGAATGTCTGTTGTCTAGCATTCTGTTGCAATGGAAAAAGTCTCGACTTCAGGTCAAACTATTGCTGATTTTGGGTGTATTGATCCTTTACCAGAGGGGCAGGTATTGGTGGTCTTGGCATCACTGTGGAGGGTCCATCAGAGTCGAAGATGTCTTGCAAAGACAACAAAGATGGCAGCTGCAGCGTGGAGTATGTTCCCCTCACCCCCGGCCTCTACGACGTCAACATCACGTACGGAGGAGAGCACATCCCCGGTGAGATTAGATGTTTTACCTCTTATGGATTTTTTTTTTATTTTTTTTTAAAGCCATGTCATGCTGGCGTCTAATGGCATTGTGTGGCTTTATGATTGGCAGGATTGTTTGTTTGGTCGGTTGTTTGTTCTGTTGGTCCAACACTGTGAAGTGAAATATCTTCAGATCATTCTATATTTTTTATTTTTTCAAGTTAAAAGACATAAAACATTCCATAAAAAGATTCGTCCACCTCTCAATACTTTGACTTCCAAGGTCATTGGTAAATCTTTAAAAACAGTTTAATTTTTATAAAAGGCTCTGTAATTTCCTGAAACAGCTGGGTGCTGTAGTTTTTTAGCAAATGTTACTCAAACAGGAGAATAGTGCATCTGTAGGGGATTATTTCTGCGGTGGATTAATATACATTTGGCGCTATAGTGAGTATTTCCAGTAGCAAAATAAAGTACAGTGTGTGTGTTCATGGTAATGAAGAAACATGTCATCCACTGCAACAGTGCGGCTCATTGATGTGTTTTTAACACACATACTACTTGTTAGAGCAATTCATTGTTGGTTTTGTCTTTTTATGGGATTTGTTGAAAAATAGACTATTTTGACTTATTTGTCCTTTAAATCAAGATAGATTGTCATGAAAATAGTTGCAGACATTAATGGCTGCCTGAAGATAAATTCTAATCAATTTGTGAACTTCTCATCAGCAACAAAGATCCACTTAGATCCCTCACGTGTGTTTATTTCCTAGAGGCACTTTAATGTCGTTTTGCTGGCTTTGCTCTCATTTCTACCTATAAACAACCACTGATGTTAAAAGATGTGGCTAATGTTTTTCAGTTAATGTTAAAAAGATGTTGTTGATGTTATTGGCTGATTAAAAGACGTGCCGAGTGTTTCAGTTTAATGTTTTAAAGACGTGGTTGAAGTTAAAAAGCTGCGGCTCAGTTTAACTGACTTTGCTCAGGAGAGGCTCAACGTGTTTTGTTGTTCGACACGTTTCATAGACAGCTATTGCTCTGTGGTTCTGCTTTGTGAAGGCATCAGTTTTACGAGGCAGAAACCACATGATCCAGATAAAACTTACAAAGAGTGTAACACCAGGATGAACTTTATAGAGCTCTTGCAGTTAACAAATAGTTGGGCCACTTGCTAAAGTAAGGTAAAGAGTTTGAGGATCAGAATAGTAAAATTTTGACCTCATGTTTGTGTAAGGATAAGTCGAGGGATCAACAAAGTCAGTAGGATTTGTCCTCTGGGGATCATAAATGTCTACAAAATTTCATGAAATCTGTCCAATAGCTGTTGAGATATTTCAGTCTGGACCAAAGTGCTGGACCAACGTTGGCTTCAAAGTGTGAAATATTAAAACACACTTTAAATCACCAAAAATATTATTTTCAAAGTAACATTTAAGGGAATTCTGTCAACTGTCTTCACAACAATAAATGGCCAATTTCTTCAAAATAAAGCAAAATACAAAATGCATTAACTTGGTGAAACAGGTCAAAAACAAAGTAAATATTAGCAGCATGACTATCATAAAGGGCGATTATGAAGGTACTAAACTAAAACATTTGTATTTCTTGCAAATATTAATAACATTATTGGTCCAATAAGCCATATTTGTAGCAAACATTTAAAGTTAAAATTTCTCTAAAAACTCAATACATTTGTATTCCTTTTGGACTTAAACCAACATTTCCTCTTCCTGTTCTTTCCAGGAAGTCCATTCAAGGTCCCAGTGAAGGACGTGGTGGACTCCAGTAAGGTCAAGGTGTCTGGTCCCGGTGTAGGGTCAGGGGTCAGGGCCAATATCCCACAATCCTTCACGGTGGACTGCAGGAAGGCGGGCGTGGCCCCGCTGGCCGTAGCCGTCACTGCTCCTAAAGGCGCCGCAGTTCCCGTGGAGGTGACTGACAATGGGGACGGGACTCACATGGTGTCCTACATGCCGTCTGTGGAGGGGCCGCACTCTGTGGCTGTCAAGTACGCAGAGGAGGACATCCCCCGCAGGTACAGAGCAGTACTGCAGTACAGAAGTACTAATGTTATGGTCATTTAACAGGAAGCTGAGTCTCCTGTTGATCAGTTTAGACAACATCAGATCTGCAAAATTTGTGGAAAAGTAAAGGGATTTTTTTTTGAGCATTCATACATGTTTTTTGTTTGTTTTTGTCATTACCAACTTTTGGGTCTCAACGGTTCTGTGATGTGTTGAAGGATTATGATGTCTACACTCTCACATTGAGCTATTTTTGTGGGACTTTCTTTTATTTTTTTTTGGACTCCCTTTTTATTAAAAATTCCAACTGTAGTGGGAGAAAATTTAGGAGTAAAATATTCAGTCTGTAATGATTGAATTTACAGTTTATAAAAGCAAAAAGTTTGCCTTGCACTCCAGCACAGCAGGCGTCTGTCCCCTTTGTCTGTAGGAGAAATAAACAAGTTCTATTTTCTCTCTCCAGCTGGCCCGGTCAGGTCAAATAGTTTGTCAACTTAAATCACGAAACTGACAAACAGAAATCCGCTTACTGTAGTAACTGTGTCTGTGGTCTCTGCAGTCCCTTCAAGTTTCGGGTTCTGCCAACTCACGATGCCAGCAAAGTGCGAGCCAGCGGCCCCGGGCTAACTAGCGGCGTCCCCGCCAGCTTCCCCGTAGAGTTCAACATCGACGCCAAGGACGCCGGCCAGGGCCAACTGAGCGTGCTCATCACCGTGAGTAACACACACACACACACACACACACACACACACACACACACACACACACACACACACACACACACTCATAATTATACACACAAATAAAAGAAGACACCACTTACACTATTTGTCCTGCCTTCTTCCCTCCTTCCACTTCAGGACCAGGATGGAAAACCTAAGCAGCCAAGTATCCATGACAACGGTGATGGTACATACCAGGTGTCTTATATCCCCGACCGCGCCGGCAGGTACACCATTGTCATAAAGTACGGCGGTGATGACATCCCTGCCTCGCCTTATAGAGTCCGTGCCACAGCAACTGGAGACGCCAGCAAGTGCATCGTCACTGGTACGTGACCACTGAAAGCACGAAAAACGTTAACGCTTATAAAAAGGTAAGACATGGGGGGGCAAAAAATCTAATAAAATGTCCTCCTCCCAGGTCCAGGTGTGGGTCCCACGGTGGCCATCGGCGAGGAGCTGGGCCTGGTGGTGAACGCCAAGGGTGCTGGGAAGGGGAAGGTGAGCTGTGTGGTGGTTCAGCCCGACGGCAGCGAGGTGGAGGCCGAGGTTTTGGAGAATGAGGACGGCACCTTCGACATCTTCTACACCGCGCCTGCACCCGGGAACTACGTCATCTACGTCCGCTTCGGAGGGGAAAACATCCCACGCAGTCCCTTCAAAGTCATGGTGAGGTTCATTACACTCTGATTCAAAATGGGTTCACGTAAGCCGAGGCGGTCATCGGTTGCAGCTTGGAACAGAAGAGCATCCCAAAGACCTGTTGACAGATGGAGATCTCACTATATTTGGCTTTATTAGATTGACTGGAGATCTAAGACGGGTTCAGTATTTAAAGGATCATACCTGTGTTTTTATAAGTTTTAGCTCCTTGAATACAACTCTTGTGTATATGTTCGGTCTATATGGTTTTAGATTTTCATTGTATTTTTCTTGTTGTTCCAGGAAGCTGCTGGTTTTTAAAAAAAAAAAAAAAAAAAAAAATCGGTTAATTCAGGTTTAAGTGAGACTATTAAGTTGGATGCAGATGAACTTTTTAACCTCGTGCCTTTAGGTTACAGACCAGGATTTACCCATGAGGCCACAGCAGTGTATGTCGGCATCAAAACGTCCGTCTGCTATCCTGTGTGTGTGTGTGTGTGTGTGTGTGTGTGTGTGTGTGTGTCGGACTTTCCCAAACCAATCCCTACACACTTGCCCTTCACCACTGTCTGTCACTACACATAAAGTCACACTGCGGTGGAGGACATAAACAAACGGGTAACTGTCTCTCCTGCACCATGCGCAGAAAATGTCCATCACCATGGATACTAAGAGATGCCTTTCTCTTTCAGACGCGGAGTTATATTACTAGACACTTGTCAGACCTCCACCTCACGACGTTTCTGTAAAAAAAACAAAAAAAACATCCCCAAACAGTCAGCATATGCTATAAATATGTCACATTCCTATTAGATCGATGCAAACGTATAGATGGAGACAAATCTAATAATGTTTACTTTACATTGTTATTTTTAAACGGCACATTGAAAACGCTTTTTTTTTTTTTTTTAAAATACCTGAAGTGTAGCAACACACTCAGTTGCCAGTTTTAGTTTCACCAAGCAATAACTAATGCAGTCTAATCCATCAGTCCTGCAATACATCCTGCCTTCATGAATGTTATAATGTTCAGTTTTTATTGAAACCATTTTAGAGAGGTGTTGATTTAACTGTATTATCATTTTGGAGGATGTAGTTTGTGGTGCTGTTGAACTGTACTGTGTTATACTGACTGGTGTTTCTAATATTTAGTCTACATTCACTGATATAAATGGGCGAATGACAAGTTGTAGACTCACTGGGTTTATTTTCACTTCCCTCTCGCACTGACTGGCTTGAGATGGTCCCTAATACAGAGAAACCTCCACCTATACGTATAAAGAGGGAGTGGATGGAGTAAGTGTGTAGGGGCTGGATTAGGACTGTGTGTGTGGTGTCAGATGTTTAACCCTTACTGTCGTGTCTTCAGGCTACTGATGAGGTACCCATGATGCAACAGCAGAAGTCTCTACAGCAACAGGCCGGCGCCCCCGGAGCTGGCTTCCAGCCCTGGGTACCAACACACACACATTCACACACACAAAAAAACACACACAAACTTATTTGCTGTATATACACACTAACTTGAACACGCCATATATGCATTTGTGATTTGGGTGAAATTAGCCTTTAACATAACGTATGAAAATAAAACACAGGAATACACACACACACACACACACACACACACTGCTCCTCTCTCTTGCAGGTGAATGGCTGCTGGTTAATACTTGACCGCTCTCTCTCTTCATTCTAAAGTGTACTCGCTCGACCGCTTTGCCTCCTCCATGTCATCGCTTCTCTTTTTGCCTCAGCCACTGGGATTGCAGTAAACATCTAACAACATGAATAATAAAAGCCTGGTGTTTGTGAGATGTGTTGCAGAGGGCATTGCTATGGTTACGGGTGTTTTTCTCTCTCCAGGGGTTTTGTGGTTGTGGTGGTCTCTCTCTCTCCTCTTCCTCAGTGCACTCTTCATCGCTGTGGCTGCATCACAGTCACCTCATCATCCTACTCTTCCTCCTTTATCATTCGCACTACTCTTTCCAGGATGCCCCTGTGTGGGCGGGGCTCGGATACAGCAGCATGTTTCGCTGAGATGGACAGGAAGTTTTTAGTGAATAGACGCTTTAAACTCTGTCTGTCTTCTCCAGGTGACTTCAGACAACTACGAGCCAATCAGCAGCAGCGTTAATGGAAGCGGCTTCAGACCGTTCGACATGGTGATACCTTTCTCCTTCAGGAAGGGAGAAATCACTGGTGAGAGAGGGACTGATGAACTGAATGCATTTTGTCTGCTGATTCAGAAATACAAAGTAGTTTGTGTTGGCAGTGCTTCGCCCCATTTGTCTGTCCTGGATACTTCCCACTGAAAAGTTAACCAGACATACCAAGTCTGTCTGTTTGGCGTCTTCTGCGCCTCAATTTCTTGCGCCAAACAGGAATAAGCTCATTACTGCCCCCTGAGGCCAGTAGCGGAACACGACTAAGAGTCTACAGCCATGTAGCTCTATGAGGCTGATGCTTTGAGCTAAACGTTAATGCTAGTAAGGCAACAGGCTCACAATGACAATGCTAACATGCTGATGTTAAGCAGGTATCAATTTTTATCTTCTTAAATCTTCTCTTAGCATGCTAACATTTGCTAATTGGCACTAAACACAAAGCACATCTGATGTTAGTTTTGCACCTAACCTAATAAGCGGCAGAATAACAACAAAGTCAAATGGAAATATGCAAAACAATCTCTCTCTCTCTCTCTCTCTCTCTCTCTCTCTCTCTCTCTCTCTCTCTCTCAGGTGAGGTGCTGATGCCTTCAGGTAAATCAGCTCAACCACTGATCTCAGACAACCTGGATGGGACAGTCACAGTGCAGTACTCCCCCACTGAGGCCGGCCTGCACGAGATGCACATCAAATACAACGGCACACACATCCCAGGTCAGCGTGCACACACATATCTCACGACCCTGGTTTGAAAGGTGAATTGGAGACACCTGGTGTCCAGAAGGAGAACTGCAGCTTGTTCCCTCTGACATCAGTCTGCTGTCAGGATGAAACATGGAGGGGTGTGTGTGCGATTAGGGTACTGTCTAAGCTATGTAAGAAAGGTGTGTAGTGTGGTGTGTTATGTTAATGTTTGTGATTAAGAAGTGTGTGTGTGTGTGTCAGGGATCTGCAGGAGAAAACCATTAATCACCGGCCTGCAATGACATCACACCCTCAGAATATGTGTGTGCGTGTGGTTGTTACTGTTTCAGCTTTAATATACAGTACATGGTCAAAAGTATGTGGACACGTGACCATTCCAGCCATATGTGACATTAGATTGTGTGATTTCAACACTGAGGGCTTTAATCTGCTGCTCTAACAGCCCCCACACTTCTGGGAAGTCTTTCCACAAGATGTTGATCCCATTCAGCCACAAGAACATTAGCGAGGTCCGATACTGATGTTGCGTGATCAGGTCTGGCTCACAGTCGGCATTCCAGTTCATCCCAGAAGTGTTGGACGGGGTTGAGGTCAGGGCTCTGTGCAGGGCAGGGAAAAGGAAGGAAAGGGCCTTCACCAAACTGTTGACACAAACTTGGAAGAACACTATTGTAATAAAAATAAAAAGTCATTGTTTGCTGAAGCATTAAGATTTCCCTTTGTTTCCCTTCCAAACCATGAAAAACAGGCCCGGACCAAAAGTACACTTCAGTATGTGGACTGCGGATTCCTGAAACGGCTCAACCCATAGTTTTAGTGATTTTTGTTGTAGTGATGTTGAGTGTGTGTGTGTGTTGCAGAGTCTCCCCTTCAGTTCTATGTGAACCACGCCAGTAGTCCCAATGTCACAGCCTATGGTCCAGGTCTGAGCTACGGCGTCGCCAACAAGATGGCCACGTTCACCGTCTTCACAGATGACGCCTCTGAAGGTACCTTAGCTACAGGAGGTTATTCTGGTGACGTCATCTGACCGCAGTAGGAGCTGTGACGTCATAGTGCTGTTGGGTTGCACTAGTTGCATGTTTTAGTTATCATGGTATATAATCAATTATTCGTTTGGTCTTTAAAGTCATAGTAAAAGGGAAGTTAGAGCATCTTTAGCTTCAGGTATATGGCAATGATGTAGCAGTTGTATTGGTAAATTATGATGTTATTAACATAGAAGCAGCATATCAGTGTTTTGGAACAACGGTTTTATTTTTAGTAAATCAGTGATAACATTCCGATATATTCTGTCTGTCTGTCCAGGGGGTCTGGATTTAGCCATCGAGGGTCCGTCCAAAGCAGAGATCAGCTGTGTGGACAACAAGGACGGGACGTGCAGCGTCAACTACCTGCCCACTCTGCCCGGAGACTACAACATTTTGGTCAAATACAACAACGATCACATCGCCGGCAGCCCGTTCACCGCCAGGATCACCAGTGAGACTGCACACCAACACACACAGACACTGCTACATGAACAGGCAGATTATTAATGATCAGTAATCCAAAACCTTTAGAGGAGCACTGGAAAAGAAATCCTTTCAAACTTGTTTTTATTGAAACAAAACAAATTTGGGATGAGATAAAAACAACATCACTGGCTGAATTTTGTTCTTAGGTTGTTCTCTGGTTGGTTGATCCGTGTTTCTTTTATTATAACGTTTTCATTAACTGAGAAAATCTGCTACCTGTTTTTTTTCAGTTCCTCACTGCAGTTTATTAATAATTTATTTTTATTATTTTACATCAGCCCTCACCCTTTTGTTTTTTAAAAATCCACATTTCTCATAAGTGCCTTCCTTTAAACAGCTTTTGGATACTTTAACAAATAATATATAGAAATACAACACTGACAGATCTCTACATAAGAAGTTTACTTTTGATACTTTAAATATATTTTCCTGAAAATACTTTTACTTTTACATTTACTTAATAATACTGTCACTTACATTTAATAATATTTTTAATGCAGGACTTGTACTTAATTATACTTTGCATTGTGCTATTGCTACTTTTACCAAAATAAAGCATCTGGATACTTCTTCCACCACTGTCCCATAGCATGGAGGTAGAATGCACTTATTGTAAGTTGCTTTGGACAAAAAGTGTCGGGCAAATGAATGTCATGTAATGGAAAGCCACACTCGGCTCACCACATCTCCTAAATTCAAGCTGTACACGGGGACGAGGTGAAATTTAATAACATATTTTGATTCATTCATTTTGATGTTGATAAAAGTTCAAACCAGATATAATGTGTAATGTCCACAGTGGTGTCTTAGCTGTGTGTGTGTGTTTGTGTTTCAGAGGACAACCAGCGGCGTTCTCAGGTCAAACTGGGCTCGGCGGCAGATTTCTCTCTGGACATTAATGAGACAGACCTGAGCCTTCTGACCGCAAGCATCAAGGCGCCATCTGGCCGTGACGAGCCCTGCCTGCTGAAGAGGCTGGCCAACAACCACATCGGTAACACACACACACACACACACACACACACACACACACACACACACACACACACACACACACACGTAAACGTAAAGTAATTGAAAAGTTACTGGAACAATAAGAGTTCATTTAATCTTCTCTCTTTCTTTCCATCCTCTTCTCTTCCTCCCATTTCCTTCCTCCTCAAACTCTTCCTTCCTCTCATTTCCTTCTTCTCCTTCACATTTCCCCACTTTTTACTTTTGCCCTTTTCTCTACTTCCCCCATCTCTTCTTGTTCTACCCTTCATTCCCTCCAAATTGTCAATCTCTCTACGTCTTCTCACCCCCTCCCTCCTCCTCCTCCCAGGTATCTCCTTCATCCCCCGGGAGGTGGGTGAACACCAGGTCAGCATCCTGAAGAACGGCCGTCACGTCGCCAACAGTCCCATCACTATCATGGTCGTCCAGTCCGAGATAGGCGACGCCAGCCAAGTCAAAGCTCACGGCGATGGCCTCGTCCAAGGAACCACCTTCAACAACGCCAGCTTCGTGGTCGACACGCGGGAAGCCGGTCAGTACGCACGGCTTCATTTTAAAAAATTTCTTTTTTAGCCATGCAAGCGGCGTGGCTCTATGGATGGCAATGTCTATTGGTTGGTCCACGGCTTTAGTCCAGACTGAAATACCTCAACAGTTATTAGATGGATTGCCATGAAATCTGGTTCAGACTATACTGTGTGTGTGTGTGTGTGTGTGTGTGTGTGTGTGTGTGTGTGGACAGGCTATGGTGGCCTGGCTCTGTCCATCGAAGGTCCCAGTAAGGTGGACATCCAGACAGAGGACATGGAGGACGGGACATGTGGAGTCACCTACTGTCCTACTGAACCAGGAAACTACATCGTCTCTATTCGCTTCGCCGAGGAACACGTCCCAGGTAAAAGCCAACAGTTTTTTATTTTTTTTGAAAAAACGTTACTGTTCTGTGTGACATTATAAGGGTCAGTGCCTTCCTAAAGGGCCTCATTGGACTGTTACAAAAACTAAACTGACTGACTTTTCGGTGAAGTAGAAGTCTTCAACTAAAGATATTTGCATATTCATAGATTCTGGATTTTTCAATGAGGGAGAAGTAGTGCATTTTCAATTAACCATAATGGAAAACCTCTTTTCAGACAAATTATTTGAGGTGTGTGTTTGTCAACAGGAAGTCCGTTCACAGTGCGGGTGACAGGGGAGGGTCGTATCCGGGAGAGCATCACCCGACGACAGAAAGCGGCATCTGTTGCAAGCGTGGGGAGTGTGTGTGACCTCAGTCTGAAGATACCAGGTACACACTAGTTTTCCTACCTTGCTAATCTGACGACTCGTTTCTTTGGCTGTCCTATCTATAACCATCGCCTGTAAACGCCTCAAACAGAAACAGCAGTGTGCGTTTGGTTGTTTTGTAAGTCAATGAAAAAACCCTTTAGGTAAAAGTGAGCGGGTCCTGAACTCGTTAAGCCTCAGTGTCACACAGACCATCAGCGTCCTGTCAGGCTGAAAACTGGAGACGACGTTCAGACTGAAAACATCCTGCGTTGTCAGAGCTGCACCTCTTTTTCTTAGTTTCCTGTCTGTTGTTTCTCACTGCTGCTCTGTACTGACTGTAGTCTCCTTCAGCTTTGTCGTTTGTCCTTTCTTAATGTCTTCTTTTCCTCTTCTTCCATCCTTCCCTTTGTCTCACCCTGTCTCCTTCTCCTTGGCTTTGTTTTTCTATCTCTATTTTCACATTTCTGCCTTCCTTTTCCTTAATCTCTCATTCTGCCTTTTTTCTTTTGTCCTAAACCACTCTCTTTTCTTCCCTCTTCTCCATCAAATCTCCCTCTTTTCCTCATCACCTTTTGTCCCCGTCTGCAATCGTTTCGCCTCCTTTTCCTCTTCCTCCAGTGAGCTGGTTCCTACTGGTCTTGTCTCGGCATCTCCTCGCTCACACCTCCTCCCGCTCCTACTGCTCCCTCTGGTGGTCTGGAAGATCCAGCGGTCATAGGACTCGTTCTTCTACCGTTGCACAGGATCAGAGCCTCTCCCCAGGGCATGTCCGCCTCATTTCCGGCCTCTCTGGTCTGGTGCTGGCGAGGCGGGCAAGGGCAACGAGGGGTGTTTGGCTCATTGATGCCCGCTGCTCAGTGGGCGGTGCCGGGGTGGAGGGTGCGTGGTAGAACCCTAGGGGAAAAAAATACTGGGGTTGGCAGCACAAGGTTTGCAACATAACATGCTTTATTAAGTTGCCGCTGTGTGTTTGTGTGTGTGTATGAGAGCTTACAAGAATCCACCTCATCGGTTTCTGGCTTTTTCTTGTTTTGGTTTTAGGGCTGGGTGATATAAATATTTCACAGTAATCAGAAGACTTTCTTCCAATATCAGCATACACAGATGGGTGACAAATTACAGTAAAAAGTAAAATAAAGTGTTAAGTTGTTGTTCCGCCACGAGCCTCCACAACAGTAATATAATAATTGGCACCATACTTGGAGTTGTCTAACAATGTCTTGCACGTACAATTTACGCATGTATTATGTCTACTAGGAAGTGACAAACTAAAATGGCACAGATATACACTGACTGCCAACAATGTATTGATCAGCCCTACTATATTTGTTTTCCTTTTGTCAAGTTTTTTTTTTCTTTTGGATCAGCAGAGGCCAGTTTGAATTTTTGCACTGCATGAACAAATTTTATTTTTTTAAAGTAACTTTGACTTCAGAAAAGTCAAACAATTCAGTGTCCACTTTTTGGTCAATATTGTGATTAACTGGAAAATCAGATCCTACCTTCTCATGATCATTTTCTCCCTCTCCTCCTTTTCTTCTTTCACCTGATCCTGTTTCTCTCCTTATTTCTCTCATTGTCGTCTCCTTCTCTCTTCACCACCTCCCCAAATTCAATTTATTTTAGCTTCATTGGCATGTTTTGATTTCTGAAAAAGGAATATACATTAAGGGTTACAGGATAAGGTTAATATTAAATCAGTCAAGTCAACGAATACACAAAATTAATAAATCTCTCTTTCTCTCTCTGCAGCGATCGACATGCAGGACGTCACAGCTGAGGTCACTTCCCCCTCTGGAGCCAGTCAGCCTGCCGAGCTGGTCGCCGCGGGTAACGACACCTACTGTGTGCGCTTCGTGCCCACAGAGATGGGTGTGCACAGCGTGAGTGTGAAGTACAGGGGTATGCACGTGCCGGGCAGCCCCTTCCAGTTCACTGTGGGACCTCTGGGAGAGGGCGGAGCCGCCAAGGTGAGAGCAGGAGGTCCGGGACTGGAGGGAGCACAGGCAGGAGAGCCAGGTACAAACACACACACACACACAGACAGATATTATCCTTACAGGGACTTTACATTGACTACATGCATTCAGAGCTACAGAGCTACATGCTTGACCTACAACGATTTATTTTTCTTATTGTCAACAATTCCCATGAAAAGACTAAAACTAACAATGAATCGATCCCAGTAACAAGTATTATCTGCGTATCCAAAGCCTGATATATCTTATTCCTCTGTGCCATAGAGCTCAAAAAGTGAGACACACTGTTGCACTGGGTGACATGTTAGTGCATTTATGGGACTATTTGCTATTTCCTCCAGATTGAGTAATGTTTGCTAAAAATGAGGGGTTTTTTGCGCTTTTGGACACAGGAACATTCTCTTTAGTGTTGCACTCTCTGCTACTTTGTGAATGCAGCGATTTCCTATTGAGCATTAAAAATTGTCGCGTTTCAACACGATTGATAGATTATCAGAAAATAGTATAAAGAAATGTTTGTTTGGCAAATCACTCTGTGGTAATGACAATGTATTCATAAGTAGATGATTAATGATGATCTCACTTCATAAACACTCGGCTCTGTCATACATGTTACATTAGCTGCTTTTAATTAAAAATATCATTATCACTTCATATAGGATCGCAAAAAAAATGGAGCTGCAGAGAAGGACTAATCTGTCTATTGTGAATTTGCAGTTTTCTCATATCCTCTCACTCTCACCAGCTGACTTCAGTATCTGGACGAGGGAGGCAGGGGCCGGCGGTCTGTCCATTGCCATGGAGGGACCCAGCAGGGCGGAGATCTCCTTCGACGACCGCAAAGACGGATCCTGCGGTGTCTCTTACGTCGCTCAGGAGCCTGGTACAGAAAATGCACACAGTTTACCCTGATGATTGTTCGTTGATGCGTCTCTTTGACTCTCTGAGTTACATTCTCGCATCGTCCTCTCCAGGTGATTATGAGATTTCGGTGAAGTTTAACGACCAGCACATACCAGACAGCCCCTACCTTGTTCCTGTTGTTGCTCCAGCGAACGACGCTCGCCGCCTCACTGTTACCGGCCTTCAGGTGAGGCATGAGGAGACACCTCCACACACAGCCTGCCCTGCCTTGCTAAAGGGCTCTGGGGCACAGTTGCATAAAAATGTGATGTCAGTAGCAAAGTCAGATTTTTCTCCAATACGGAGAATATGAACTGGGTGTGATGGTTCGACTGGTTTGGGTTTTTGATCAAACAGATTACGTTTATCAATATTGGGATCACATTTCTGGTGAGTCCACCTTAAAGACCCAACTCGGTGATTTTAGGGCCCAAATCCCACTTTTAATGTCTTTAAAACTAACTCAGTACATAAGATATTGAGGCTAAGCACCAGCCTTAAATAGCCCATATCAGTCGAGCCCTTGCAGTTGTATAGATAGTCAGGTTACAGTAATTTTCTTTATGCAACTGGCCTCATGGATGTGACCACAGCCAGGCAAACACACCATTTCTGTGTGAAGTTGACACTTTGGCCACAGAGAGGTGCTAACGGAAACTTCATGGAGAGTGAAAAAATGGAAAGTTTATCCCTAATTTTTTTTGACACATTAAGCATAAACTAGGGCTCTAACTAACAATTATTTTCATAATATGCTAACTGATTATACCATTTATTATATGAAATGTCCGTTATAATTAACCAAAGTGATGTCGTTTTGTCCAACCAACCAAAAACCCAAACACTTTATAATCATGTAGAAGATAAAAAAGCAGCAAATTTGAGAAGAACCAAAGACTGATCAGCATTTTGTTTGATAACTAAACAATTGATTATTATAGTTGATCGCGTCAGTAGACTAATATATTCATCGACTAATTGTTTCGACTCTACAATTATTTCCATTTGGACACTGATGTTTCTGCGTCTCCCTCAGGACAAAATGTCCAACTTCACAAACGGTCAGATTTCTTTGACATTTACTGAACGCACTCAGCTGATTTAGATGCTTTTCATGACATTTTGTTGTGATGGTGGTGGTAGTACAGGAAAGGTCAGGTGACCAAAAACATTAGGATTTATCCTGTGAATACCACAAATATTCCTATTAACTTTGGTCAGGAAATCGTCCCACTCTCGATCGTTTTGCCTGGCTCTGGTCATCCCTTTATTGTCTGTTGTGGAGCTGCTGGTGTTTCTCTTGTGTTTCATTTAAAGGCTTTTAACAGCACCATCATCTTCATCAGCATCGTCAGCTCCCTGGTTGCCTAGCTACAGCAGACGGAGGCGGGCCACAACGGACCTCCTGCTGTCCTTTTAGAGACTGTAGTTTGTTGCTTGTCTGTAGCTGTAGATGAACCTCTGCTCTGTCCAGTCTGCAACGCTCTCATGTGTTTGTTTAATCTGTGTTTTATAGTACAGTCAACAGATAAAGTGCTGCTCTCTAAATGACAAATCAATAAGCATGTCTGCTTTATGGCAAAATTGGATTTACAGGATTTTTTTCATCAGTGTGATGAAATACCTTGATTTGTCCGATTTTTAATTCAGCCTATTGCCCAAAAATAGACCAATAATGGAAATGACACGGAGTATCTAAAACAGTCAAGTACCAAAAGCTGTTAAATGTCTGGTCGGATTCAAAATTTAATTATTGTTTGATCAGATTACAACAAAATTTTGCCAATTTGAGACTATTTTATTTAGTCAAAATTCTTGTACAGTTGCTTTTGTTTAGACAACATTTAATACGGCAATACATTATTATACTAAATTTTATTCTATTATAAATTAAGTATTTTAGTATAAAATAGAATTTTGGCTACTTTTGTAAAATTAAAAGCCATTTTGTACAAATCATTCACATTTCCCAAAGTACAGTATAGAAAAAAGTACTGATTTCAAACAGTTTCCATAATTCAGTTTATCACAGAAATATCAGTATTGGCGTATAGGCCAACTTATAAGTACAGAAATGCAAAAGACAAGATGACATGAGGTCAGTTAGAAACAGTGTCTCATTACATAATTTGTCCACCAGAGAGCACTAACGAGTTTATTTTGACATTGTAAAATGCCGTATTCAGTACATATCCTAGTGGTAATTCTTTCTTATGAAAATGAATAGTCGGTGATATCATTATCAATTTTTTGTGTCAGATTTATTGAGTACTCCTTTAAAGACTGTACTATAACACTAAGATTGTAGTGCAGTGTCAGTGGGTCTAACGCTGCTTTTTAACACTGTGGCTGTCTGCCTCTGTCTGCTGGAGCTGCACCAAGAGGAGCTCAGGTAAGAGTAGAAGACAGTCAATAAAATACATGGAGAGAAATGATAGAAATAGAATAGAAACTGAACAGGACAACAGTATTTTGTTTGTAGCACTTCACTCTTAAAAGTGAGTGTGTATTTGTATATGCGTGTCTTGAAGTGTTACCTTATTTTCTTCCCTGTTGTTGGACTGTTTGTGTGTCCGACCTCGGTAGGAGTCTGGTCTGAAGGTGAATCACCCAGCATCCTTTGCGGTGCGTCTGAACGGAGCACAGGGCAAGATGGCGGCCAAAGTCCACAGCCCCTCTGGAGCTCTGGAGGAGTGTGTCGTCACAGAGCTGGAAAAAGGTCAGTGTGTGTTTTCAAGGCAACGTATGGCAACTTAAAGAGGTTTAAAGAAGTCCTGTTGCTCTTCACAAACACGGCAAAACTGTCGAGAAGAAAAGTCTCACAAATCTTTGATAATGGGACTGCTGGTAACCAAATCCCTCTGTCCTGTCCTCCAGACAAGTACGCTGTCCGGTTCATCCCCAGGGAGAATGGTGTCCACTCCATTGACGTCAAGTTCAACGGCTCTCACATCCCAGGAAGTCCTTTCCAGGTCCGAGTCGGGGAACCAGGACAGACTGGAGAGCCCGGTCTGGTCTCAGCGTATGGAGCTGGACTGGAGAGAGGCACGACAGGTGGGTTACCTGTTTTGTACATTTAACAAAAGGACCGTAACACTGTGACAATGACTGCTAGTAAAACAGTGGGGTTTTTTTGTTTTTGTTATCTTGCAGGTACCCAGTCAGAGTTCATAATTAACAATACTAAGGCGGGCCCTGGGTCCTTGGCCGTGACCATCGAGGGTCCGTCCAAGGTAAAGATGGACTGTCAGGAGGTTCCAGAGGGCTACAAGGTGCAGTACACTCCCATGGCACCTGGAAACTATCTGATCAGCATCAAATATGGAGGACCGAACCATATCACTGGCAGTCCCTTCAAGGCCAAAGTCACAGGTAAAGTGGTGAATACCACTCTGCTGAACTTACCTGTACTGTGCCACAACAACCTTACATATATACATACAGACATCACTAACTAGCTCTATTAAAAATAGATTGATGATTTTTTTTTTTTTCCCTTCCCTCTTAGGTCCTCGGCTGGTGAATGTGACCAACGCCAGTGAGACATCGTCCCTGACGGTGGATCCGGCAGTAAGGGCGTCCAGCAGCAGCTTCGCTCAGAGTGCCATGCCCAGGCTGGGCGACTCTGATGCCACCAAAGTGCTGAGCCGAGGCTCCGGCCTCAGCAAGGCCTTTGTGGGCCAGCGGAGCAGCTTCTCCGTCGACTGCAGCAAGGCCGGTAAGGAAGACTCCACCCACAACATGATCTCACCGTTGACCTGTGATGATGGTGTACATGAACATATCTCATAACTCATATCATGCTGTCTGTTGGGAGGGAAAGATTTGTGTTCAGGTAACAAATAAATTGTCCAATAGAGCAGCAGATGCATGCACAAGCAATGCTACACTGCAAAATCTAAGTGACATTTACAATGGACAGGTCATAAACACCAAGGACCAGCACTTCCAAAGGTCCAGAGTGAAATGTCTTGGTTGGATTGCCATGAAATTTGCTACAGGCATTGATGGTCCCCAGAGGATAAATCCTAATAAATGACTTTGGGGATCACATGCAGCATTAACCTCAAAGTACATCTAGCATGCATGCTGACAAACTAACATGCTAAACACTATTATACTTCCTTCCAGTACCTTGTTTTGAGGAATGTAAAAAAATTAATTCTACACACTATCTGATCAAAGAATCTGACCGGGCATTCGATGCCAACTTTCTGCACTTGACAGTTTTCAATACTCCAATACCAAAATGTGTCTACAACACGAGTTGAGGTTCGATACCCAAACCTACTGTTGTCATGTTGGCAACAGTATTGGAAATTTCAATCAATATATCGGCTTTTTCTATAAAAGGATGCACACTGTGATGTCCATGCATAAATTATATTATGAAAGGAATGACAGCTGAAACTATAAGAAACAGGTTATGACAGCTGGAACTGCCCTTAAACACTTTTAACAACATTGATGTTCAGATACTTTACTTACTTGTTATCTTCCCCTCCTCTTCCCAGGTAAGAACATGCTTCTGGTGGGTGTGCACGGTCCTCAGGTCCCCTGTGAGGAGGTTCTGGTCAAACACTTGGGCAACCTGCAGTACAACGTAAGCTACCTGCTGAAGGAGCGGGGCAACTACTTCCTGGTGGTCAAGTGGGGCGACGACCACATCCCAGGCTCCCCCTTCCACGTCACTGTCCCGTGATGCACCAAGAAACCCGCCGTCACTCCTCCTGCACCATTTTGCATCCCTGTTTGAGTGGACACGTTAACTGCACTGCAAATAACTGTCCAATGAACAAGTTGCTTAACAAAGCTATGTGTGCTAATTTTGTTTTCAGATGTGTTCAGTTCAGATAAGATGTTTCAAGGATTTTCTGCCCTGACACACTTGATTTACCTGTTGAAATGTTTTTCAAACTGCCCTTCAAAAAGAAAAAAAAAAAAAAAGTCAGATTTTTCAAAAATACCTAAAAAGATGAAGGGAAGAAAAAATGAACACATCTGAGAATGGAGACTTGGTACCTTGGTACTCTGTTAGTTGTACACTTTTTTCTGCAGTGAATCAGAGAGGCAAAATGGTAAAAAGTGGTGGATACTATAATCTGGCCTAAAGCTGTAGCTGTGAATAAAATGGAGAAAGAAATGACCCGATTGCAAAAGATCTCATCTGGTGATTTTTGCTGCCCCTAAAATTATCAGTTGACAAATTTTTCACTTGACCATAGTTTTTAAACTTGATTGGTAAATTAAAGATAGCTGGTTTTTCACAAGAATAAGAGAGAATGTCCTGACACCACAGTTTGGTGTCCCTGCACGTTTCCAAAATGTTAAAACTAGATTTGGGCAAAGGTTTAGAAAAATAACTGGAATTACACAGCACTTTGTTTCAGGTTACACAGTGCGACGAATAAAATGAAAATGAGACACATTTAACCCTGGAGATCTGAAGTTTCTTAGTGGTTTGATTTTTTGCAAGAGAGCCAAATGACCAGCTTCTGAATCCTACTGAATCCACATGGAACCAACCAATAATAACCAAATCTGTGCAGAACATTTCTCAACAAAATGACAAGCAAATGGCTTTACATCTCAATTAAAAGAGGAAAACTGGTATGATGTTTCTTTAAAGTGTGGACCGACCAGATTTGCTTTGATAGGAAGTGTCAAACTGTATGCGACTACTGATGTTTATTGTTGATTCCTTGCTCTTGAACTTTAGCTCTCAGAATCCCTTGAGTACATAATGTTGCCATAACGAATCAATGACTGTTAAAGCTGCCTTCACACTACTGGTTACTACACTGTACAACAGACTACTTAATAATTATGTGCTAAGTTTTGGGTTCATTGCTGTTCTGTTGTTCCTTCAGCTGCATTTTCCCATGAACAGATCTGACTTTTAACTTTGTGGCTCAGTTCTGATCTGCTTTACGTCTACCTGAACTGAGTGTGATTTCTCATGTTCAGATTTGATATTGATATTAATCAAAGTCTATATCATCCTCAGTATTTCTCTACCAGCTATACTCTTTGCAGTGAAAGTACAATCAAACACACAGTCAATCACTGCATAAATAAAACACTAAAAGTCAAATCTGAGCTGGAAAATTAGGTCAGATGTTTGGTTTGTGTGTAAATCCTGTAGAAATCTGGATGAATCTGTCTCTTACCTAGATGTTGCCTAATCATTGCTACTTTTGATACTTAAGGGATGAGAGGATTTTTTTTTTTTATGGGGAAAAAGAACTTCTCATTTTGTATTAGGAAATGGGTGTTTTAATGTGAAACTAAACCCTGAGATGATGTACATTTGATAATTAAAATCAACTGGAATTAAAAATCATTCCCACATTATTACATCCAGTTTCATTCAGGGACTAAAGGAGATTGGAAGTAGAAGTTCAGTTACTGTGCTCGATGTCGGTGGCAGAAGGGTCCGGGTCCGGGCCAGTGTTGGATCGGACCTCACCGCCGACACTTACTCTTCAGCGCACCTGCTTTGCTGCTGAAGTCGAACACGAGGATCAGAGTTTCATGCAATTAGAGTTTATTCTTTTGGCAGAGATGAAGCCCAGTTGATGCAACTAAAAACCAGTTTGACTGCATCTCTTTTATAGGGGCATGTACTAACACCAGTGTCTGCGGGTCAGCTCTGCAGCACTTGACCCGCTGATGTCTAGCTCATATTAATGGTCATTGATCACAAATTATGACAGGAGCTGGCATGAGCAGAGCCCATCTCGGCCGCTGCCTAGGACACGTGAGGGAGATGAAAGGAAAGCTGCAGTTACATGGACAATATTTCTTCAACTCAATTGAAATCGTTCTGATTAGAGATTCCAACTTAACTGTTTACATGGACGCTAAGTGATCTGCTAAGTAAAGTGATCTGATAAGATGTGCGTTACTTCAACTGAGAGAGAACAGTTACAGGAGGGGAAAAAAGAGACATCAACTCCAGATGCACCAAACGTTCTAAGTCAAGCGCTCCGTGATGACAACTGGAGGAGGATCGGAGGAGGTGGCGGTCTCGCTAGTACACCTAAAACAGACACACCAGTTGCTGAAGGTACATTTTGCATGTTCATGTTGGAGCTCTACTGTATAAACACATTAAAGTTAATTAAAGTATGCATGCATTAATTGGGATCAATGGACCAATAGTATTTTTTTTAGCCCGCAAGTAATCCAATCATTATAATAACTAAAACATACAATAATCTAAATTTGATTGTTATTCATGTATTTTTTTTTTATGTTCCTCAAATTTAAAACATGTTTGCATTGCGAGATGTTTTTTTCTCATCGTGGTAAGAGTGCTCTGGACCACTCACCACACATTTTCTGTTACCTAAGAGAAGAGCAAAAATAAGAAAACACTGGTGAATCCCAGAAAGCAATGGGTACTAACAAAATAAGAACAAATTGTAGATACAAACAAAAAAAAGAGGAAAATCCTTACATCGCTTCCTGCATGAGGCCCAATGTGTCACATAACTTGTAGAACGTAACTATGCGCCTTCTTTTGTAAAATCCCCTGAATTTCCTCAGTCTGAAATCAACCAGCTCAAACTTTCTGGATATTTCATTCCAGTGAGAAGCCTGGAAATGATGGAACTAATGTGTTACCATACCTCTGATTTGGCATGTTTTAGCCAAATAACTACGAATCACATATTTTACATGACTATAAACGATTTACTAGAGCATCATAAATTTGCAGAATTCCTTCCTTCCAGGCAGCCGTAGGTTTCAGTTCATTTTCGTTCACTACAAAATTTTACCTAACAAGGCTTTAAACTTGCTGTAGATAATTAATCCTTTACAGGGAACATTAAGCAAACATTATCAGTACATGATAATAGTCTGTTTAGAAAAAACACACATTGTTGGCGCATTTAAGGGTGATCTGACGTTTAAAATGAAGAAAAATTCATTCAAAATTAAGCATACAATAAAAACATTGTATGCTTAATTTTGAATGAATTTTTCTTCAGCAAAGATGGTAGTTTCAAGAATAGAGGCAGCAGCTAACATGGGAAAATTTCTATTTAGGGAAAAAAGCTAAATGGAAAAGCAATAGAGTTCCTCTACTGTTGTTACAAAAGACAAAGTAGTAGTATGTAGTTAAGAAGTAAAAGAATCACAATACAAAATAGATTATAACAAGATAAATTAGTAATCCTGATCAGAGTCCTTTGACATTAGGTATCTGCCGATACCAAGTCCAAACCGATATATATCCGTATCTGACACACTGACATAACAGCTGTAGCCTTCTAAATTTAGCAAATACCGAAGGTATCTAAACTATTAAGCCTAAATTATTGATATGATATAAATGAAAGTTTAACTGGGAGAATGTAACTCTTGAAATTGATCACTTTGTTGGAGCAACTACAGAAACACACCTTTCAATATAATGCACTCCAGTATAACACAACCACACACTATGACCTTAATAATAAACATAGTAACATAATAAACGTATAGTAGAATTATCACTTATCATTTCTGACAGTGTCAACAAAAACTGAAAATGTAGGAGCTTTGTAAAAGTAGAATTCATGGCAGCTGTTGTATTGGATTGCATTAGATCATACAGGTGTACCTAATAAAATGGCCAGTAAGTGAAGATGAACCATTTAAATCATACAAATATTATTTTGGAGGACTAATCTAATGAAATGTTACCTTAAGCTCTTTAACCCAGCAAATGTCTGCTATGTCTCCTATTAGACAAGGCTGAAACAACTTAATATGCATCTCAAAAATTAAACTCTCAGGATTATTGTTACTGTGTTCTGGATATGGAAACAGAAATGTAGAGTTCATTTCCACGATTCTCTGTACTCCGATTGGAAACAATAGCCAAACTGTGTTCATCAGTCAGCATCTCTATATCTCTCTGGTCAACTGTCTGTTGGATTACTCATTTCTTACTGAAATCAAACTGTGGCTGCCTGCTGATTGGCCCATGGAACCTGCCATTAGTCTACATCAACCAGTGAAAAATGGCAGAGAATGATTTTGAAATAAAACAAACCCCTGGTCAGACAAAGCTCCACCCGTTCTCTGACTCACCCACACAAATCAGTATACAGAGTCTGTTACTCTTCTTCTGAGAGGAGACCCTGACGAACACTGAGAGAAAGGCAATAAGATTCACCTTCACACTAAAACAACAGACTTACACAAACAGAGGAAACTTACAGGAAGAAACTGGAATACTGAAAGGCTGATAATTGCCTGCTGCAGACAAACTGAATTTCAACATTAGTGGAGCCCTAACTCAAAGTGAAAGTAAGTTGTAGGGAACTTGGTCTGGGATTTTTCAGAAAATGGCTTATCGATCAGAAGAAGACCTCACCTGTCCTGTCAGACGATAAGATTCACCTTCACACTAAAACCACAACTACTACTGAGAAAGGACCGTTACAGGAGGGAATACTGGAATACTGTCTTCTACCTGCTGCAGACATTGAATTTCAACTGTATTAAAACCACAACTCAAAGTGAAAGTAAGTTTAACCGAACTTTGTAGGCGGTAGTGGAGAAAGTGAAGCTACAACTGACTGACTTCCTGTTATATCNTCCTGTCTGGGGTGTATTCACACAAAGAGAAAATGTCTGTCCAATCTGAGAGGGATCTGTCCTGTCCTGTCTGCCATGACATCTTCAAAGATCCTGTTTTCCTGTCATGTACCCACAGCTTCTGTAAATCCTGTGTGCAGAACTGGTGGAGAGAGAAACAAAAACAGGAGTGTCCAATTTGTAAGAAAATATCTCCACAATATGATCTACCCTGTAACTTGGCGTTAAAGAACCTGTGTGAGACCTTCTTACTGGAGAGGGATCAGAGAGATTCAGCAGAGTCTGAGCCTCTCTGCAGTCTGCACTCTGAGAAACTCAAACTCTTCTGTCTGGACCATCAGCAGCCAGTGTGTGTNAAACAAATAAATGAGTGTCCGGTTTGTAAGAGAAGATCCTCAAAGAGTGATCCACCTTGTAACTTAGTGTTAAAGAACCTGTGTGAGGCCTTCTTACTGGAGAGAGATCAGAGAGCTTCAGCAGCGTCTGAGCCTCTCTGCAGTCTGCACTCTGAGAAACTCAAACGCTTCTGTCTGGACCATCAGCAGCCAGTGTGTGTCATCTGTCGAGACTCAAAAACACACAACAACCACAGATTCAGACCCATCGATGAAGCTGCACAGGATCACAGAGAGGAGCTCCAGAAATCCCTGAAGCCTTTACAGGAGAAACTGAAAGTCTTTGAACAAGTNGTTAAAGAACCTGTGTGAGGCCTTCTTACTGGAGAGGGATCAGAGAGCTTCAGCAGAGTCTGAGCCTCTCTGCAGTCTGCACTCTGAGAAACTCAAACTCTTCTGTCTGGACCATCTGCAGCCAGTGTGTCTCGTCTGTCGAGATTCAAAAACACACAACAACCACAGATTCAGTCCCATCGATGAAGCTGCACAGGATCACAGAAAGGAGCTCCAGAAATCCCTGAAGCTTTTACAGGAGAAACTGAAAGTCTTTGAACAAGTGAAAGGAAACTGTGATCAGACAGCAGAACACATTAAGGTCCAGGCCCGACACACAGAGAGTCAGATTAAGGAGCAGTTCAAGAAGCTTCACCAGTTTCTACAAGAGGAAGAGGAGGCCAGGATCGCTGCTCTGAGGGAGGAAGAGGAGCAGAAGAGTCACATGATGAAGGAGCAGATTGAGGCTCTGAGCAGAGAGANACCCATCGATGAAGCTGCACAGGATCACAGAGAGGAGCTCCAGAAATCCCTGAAGCCTTTACAGGACAGATTGAAGCTCATTGAAGAAGATAAAGGAAACTGTGATCAGACAGCAGAACACATTAAGGTCCAGGCCCAACAGACAGAGAGTCAAATTAAGGAACAGTTTAAGAAGCTTCACCGGTTCCTACAAGAGGAAGAGGAGGCCAGGATCGCTGCTCTGAGGGAGGAAGAGGAGCAGAAGAGTCACATGATGAAGGAGCAGATTGAGGCTCTGAGCAGAGAGATAGCAGCTCTTTCAGACACAATCAGAGCCACAGAGGAGGAGCTGAGAGCTGAAGACGTCTCATTCCTGCAGAACTACAAGGCTGCAGTGGAAAGAGTCCAGCAGCGCCCCCTGCTGGANTTTACAGGAGAAACTGAAAGTCTTTGAACAAGTGAAAGGAAACTGTGATCAGACAGCAGAACACATTAAGGTCCAGGCCCGACACACAGAGAGTCAGATTAAGGAGCAGTTTAAGGAGCTTCACCGGTTTCTACAAGAGGAAGAGGAGGCCAGGATCGCTGCTCTGAGGGACGAAGAGAAGCAGAAGAGTCACATGATGAAGGAGCAGATTGAGGCTCTGAGCAGAGAGACAGCAGCTCTTTCAGACACAATCAGAG
>LKNJ01001620.1:0-100994 GCA_002120245.1 Maccullochella peelii
TAATTTAGCTCAACCGTAAAACACTTAACAGTACTAACAAAAGGTAACAGAAATGATCTCGAGCTACATAAATGCAAGTAAATACAATGCCACAATAATGCAGCAGCTAAATACTCAATTCAATTCAATTCAGTTTTATTTATATAGCGCCAAATCATAAAGTTATCTCAGGGCACTTTTTCATATAGAGCAGGTCTAGACCGACTCCTTAAATAAAGAANCACACACACACACACACACACAATTTTCTACTTCTTCTTACTGGATATTGTGGTTGTTTTGATGAAGGTTCAGTTTGGGCTACAAGCTTTCATAGCTTCCTTGAGTTGTTTATTCTCCAAATGCAGCAACACCAAAGATGATTTGATTTGCTGTGTGAACCTGTAACAAAGCACTTACAAGTAGCTTCTGTTTAAAGGCTCATGAGCCAAAACGTTTGGAGGAGCCTCTGATGTAAGGACATGATGATGTTTTTGGCTGCAGTTCCTGAAGCAGATGTATGTTCTGGTTCTGGGTCTGGACGTCCTTGGAAACCCTTTTGGACTGATCCGAGGTCTGTCTGAGGGAGTGGAGGCCTTCTTCTATGAACCTTTCCAGGTAACACAACACACACTCACACACATACATACACACATTTACAAAATATTTTCAACACAAAGTTCTTGAGCCTTACCCTACTTAAGTAACTCAGCTAACTGACCATTAGCATGCTTGTTAACTCAGAGAGCTTTATTTTCCCTCAATAACTTTTTTTTTAAACAAAATTGTGAGTAATAGTGAGCAAACTGTCAGGGGAAAGTAAACAGAACAGCAGAGAGAAGCTCCAGGAGCTAATGTGTCTGAGCTAACAGTTAGCCCTGCAAGGAGTCACTATGTGACCAAACTTCTGGCCCAAGCCCAATTCACATTGACGAGTGAACGTCAGTTTGTGGTCTGACTGCCAGTTTATTCACAGTCAAGTGGATCAGGACCAGGAGGACCATATATGAAGTCATCTTCAGATACAACTGAGTCTTTTTCTTAGAGTTCTGATGAAAACTGTTAAAATTAATCTAAATTATGATTTTAGATTAGAACGTGCAGGTTGAGAAATGAAACTAAACATTTCTTACTGTTATCAAACCAATGGAACCAGAAAACGTGACATTTAATTATGACTATAATGGACACTTGTTGTTTAAAGTGTATTTGCATCATACACAACACATATACAACTACACGTAAATTATTTACATCAGATCGACTGATGGAAAAAGTCTAAATCTGCTTCATGAGACATGTTAGTCCTGCTTTAATAAAGCTGACTGCTGTGTGTGTGTTCATCAGGGGGCTGTTCAGGGCCCGGAGGAGTTTGCTGAAGGTTTCGTGATCGGAGTCCGCAGCCTGCTGGGTCACACTGTCGGTAAGAAACTCTGAGACAAAACACCGAACTGAATCTAAAGACAGAAGAGTCTTCTTTGAGTTGTGGGAACTTTAAAGTAGAACTCCAGTAATTTTCCACCTCAGTGTGTGTTTCCAGGTGTTGGAGAGTTCTCCTGCATAATGTTTAAAAGTAGTATTGTGGAGATGTGCTATCACTACTATGGAAGGTTATTATATTTGGGTCTCCACACACACACACCCATCCCTGTCACAGACACACCCCCTACATTATAAAGAGGAAGCTGTGTAATAAATTACCTCAAGTGATGTCACTTGAATCAGCGTCAGTTGGGGCTGAAGATGAAAACAGTGTGTTGGTGTGGAGTTACCGCTGCAGCCCGCTGCTCAGCTCTGCTGCAGGCTACATTAGCTGCTACTACCATAACACATTCCAACCTACCACCCAACTGTAAGAGGAAGAGTTGCATTGTGGGTAATTTATGCTTGGAATAAAAAAGCTAATCTCTGGTTTCTCATGATCCTTTTTGATGAGTGTGACAGGAGTGTGATGATAAATCTGTGGAGGACTCTTAAAATGTCTGATCAGATGGCAGACAGATTTTCTTCAGTTTCCTCCTCCTGGTGTCCTGCAGGTGGCGCTGCAGGTATGGTTTCCAGGATCACGGGGTCAGTGGGTAAAGGTTTGGCGGCCATCACCATGGATAAAGAGTACCAACAGAAACGACGAGAGGAGATGAACCGACCTCCCAAAGACTTTGGAGAGAGTCTGGCTAAAGGAGGAAAAGGACTGCTGAAGGTACAGAGTGACTCATACTGATATCAGTTTGTAACGTTCATCATCAGCTGATGTGAGGTCAGTAACTGTTTGTGTCCTCGCAGGGAGTCATGGGTGGAGTTACAGGCATCGTCACCAAACCTGTGGAGGGTAAGCGTCCACCGCCTCCTTTTGGTTCATTTTGCTTCACTGATTTAAACATGTAGTTATCATCAGGTCAAGTCAATGTATTTAAAGAGCACATTTAGATCATTAAGACAAAAACAGACAAAATGAAAGTATTAATAATTAAGGGGGTTCAAATGCAGTAGTAAGGATAGATGGGCGCCCTCTTGGTTGAGCGGTTAAGACTGGACCATGAACTGTAATGTCCACGTTTGAATCCGGCCATGGACCCTTGTTGTTGCATCACTCTGCATTCTTTAATAAAGCCATAAAAATGTAAAAAAAAACTAATCATAGATGGTGAAGACTTGATAGAGAAGGTAAACTGATTAGTCTGTGAGCAGCAATGGAAAACACTCTGGATCTGAGGGGTCTGAATGTAGAATATGGACTGAAGAGATCAGAGGGTAACACTTAATTTTACAGCTCCGCAAATTTCATGGTAAGTAGGTGATAATTACGTATTTGAAATTTCTTTGAAATTACCCCCACGTTCCCCCAAAATTTATTAAAAATGACTCCAACATTTTTTAATAATTATATTATTCTATTTCCCAGTAAGCAGGTAATAAATAGCTGGTAATTTATTTAATACATTTCCAGGAAAGTAATTAATCGAGTGAGTTGTTGCGGCCTAACTTCTGTTGACCCCATGCCCTCTGCCACAGGACATGGAATTCTATTTTTAATTCCTTCTTGTCAGCTGATAGGATTTTTGCTACTTGCTATGCTAACACCATTGTTGCAGTACTTCCCCAGTGTTCAAGTATCATTGCCAGTCTGTAAGGCTAGCATTAGCAATGGCGTTAGCATGGTAAGCTAGCGTTGGCTAACAGTTTTCTGTGCTTTGCATATTAAGAGTAATCATAACCAGTGGTAAGAAACACACAGTTTAACTGTAAGGTCATCTATTAAAATATTCTTGGGTTCAGTGTTTGGTCTGTTTCCATCTGTTATCAGCTGCACGCAGAGTTTCCTGGTCCGACTGTGGGAGGGTCCAAAGTCATTAGTAGAGAGGGGGATCCAGAATGTACCATATGTAAGCCAGTACAGAGGGGTGTTTCTATTAGTACTGCAGAAATGCTCCTTCAGGGGCCCTAAATAAGTACGTGATCATGACATTTCTGTGTCAGGATAGATTGAGTGATTGTTTATACGTAAATATTGCATATGTTGGTTGATTTTAATTAACTGGGAGATCTTGCCCTTACTCTTCCTCACCCTCGTCTACCTCCTCTCATTCACACTCTCTTCTTCTAGCTCTCTCCTCATTGTTGGCATCCATTGTTCTAAAACATGTCAACTCCCCTGTGGCCCTTTCATGCATCCGATTGTTGGTTGAGCTGTAAAGCTTGGTACTGTTTACATCTTGAGGACTGTGTGTTAATCGTGTTTAGCTGTAATGTTTTCAGTCATGTATATTGGACAGCTGCTTTCTACATGAAAACATGATGTTACTCTGCTTTATAGATAGACTTGTGTTTAGGGTTTTGAAAAAAGGGTTCAATAAATCTGCAATTTGTGTGAAAACAGGTAAATAGTGCTTAAACACATTGGTCTGTGTATAGGTAGCTAATGTAATGGTTTGGGGTGTTGGGTTCACACATATGTTTCAGCGTGTAAGTGATTATTAAATACTGGACCGTAACTACTCATTAGGAAATAGCGGAATATAATTCTTAAATAATGTTGGAGTCATTTTCAATACATTTTGCAGGTAAATGTTATCACCACCAGGTGCGCAGTTCACTTACCAGTGAACTGCGCACATTGAAATAAAGCGTTTGTAATCATGCCAAAGTAACTTTGTATTATAATTTCTTGTAAATGTATTAAAGAAATTACCAGCTAATTTAAAACATGCTTATTGGTAAATAACGAAATATAATTATAAAATAATGTTGGGGTAATTTCTTGATAAATTTTGGGGTAATTTGGTGGTAATTTCCAAGAAATTTCAAATACGTTACTTGCTAATTATCACCTACTTACCATGAAAATGATCAGAGGTGTGGGCCGGTGTTATTTAGGCCTAGATTTAATATTCTCCAAATAAGACGCTCACATTGAACATCAGTCAAAGATAAAGCATTAAAGCTCAGAGCTGTTTGTAGTAAAGAAACTAAAAGTTATTTAGGATTAATGTATGAACAATAGAGGTTTACATGGCATGTTTTGTTATACTTCCATTATTATTAAAAACAATTTGATCATAATTTGTCATTTGCTAAATTGATTTAATGTATATAAATGCAGGAAATTAATAACATATAACTTATATAACATATAATTATCTATACTAAATGGCATATATTTACTTCTGAAACCAAAGCTCAGGTGTTAATAAGAATCGTCTGGCTGTGAGTGTCGCCTGAACCTGATGTTGATGTGAAATGTGGTCTCACCTGCGTGTGTGTCTGTAGGGGCGAAGAGGGAGGGAGCAGCAGGTTTCTTTAAGGGCATTGGGAAAGGCTTGGTGGGTGTGGTCGCTCGGCCGACAGGCGGCATCGTGGACATGGCCAGCAGCACCTTCCAGGGCATCCAGAGGTACACTGCACTTCATCTTACATTTGCTTTTAAACCTTCACAACGTTTGTTTTTATTTTCTGGGATAGTTTCTGTGTGACTTTCTTTACTTGTAGTTTGTTTCCAGTGTTTTGCTCAATGAAGAACTTGCTGTGTTGTCTGTGTGCTTCATAACGTGTTTGTTGTCTCGTCTGTTCTTCTTCTTGTCTGCTCACTAATTTTCTGCTTTTGTTTTCTGTCTCGTGTTGTTCTCTTCCCGGAGTTTTGTTCTTTCTTTTTCTTGTTTTGGTGTGTGAGTATTTCACATTAAACACGTTAAAGCTGAGCTCTTTCATCACTGCTCATGTAAAGTCTGTCAGTCAAATTAAGCTTGTATCAGTCTTCTGTCAGTGTATCACAGAGGTTCATGAACAAGTTTCTCCTCAGTATCTGTTAGAATATAATAAATAATTTTGGCAAATGATAAAACCTTAAAAACGTCACCTTTAATGCACATAAGATGAAGGAGATGAGCTTCGACGTGCAGCAGTTGTGTATTTTTGCATGTTGTTGCCGTCCTGCAACAGACGGACGGTAAGTCACTGCATCGTGTCAGAAATAAAAGCCATTCATTGTGTTCTGAACTCATGCTCACATCGTCCATCACTCTGACACTGCTAGTAGCCTGGCCCCTATATAAGCCCCACCCCCTCAACTTGCTGCAGCATTGTGAGTCAAGAAGCCACGCCCCTGAGGAGAGTCACCTGATCAGATGACAATGGTTTGGAGCTTCAGACGTTTGTTTTATCCGTTTACAGCGTCTCAAAGTCTGACATCGCCAATAAATCCCAAACATTTACTTCCTGAGTTAAATTGTCAGCAACCAACAACCCAATCAGCTGCTAGTTCAGGTGTTCACATTTTGAAACCATTCACCCCTTCATAGTGACTTAATGTTTAAATACGTCCCTTCCCTGCTGTAAACCTGGAAAAGATGCATGTTCAATAGCATTAATTGCATCACTATTGTTACAGGTAATGCTGTTAAAATGATCTGTTGCCCCTGACGGGTAACTATCCACTACCAGGCCACACATACAGAAATGCCTGCGGTTGCCACTCAACAAGAAAAGGATGCGGATCTTATCTGCCGCAGGTGACCTCGACTAACTTCGCGCCTTCGCTTCACTCGATCCCCACAGTGTCATCCACTCAACTGCGTGGTCGGGTCAGCCCATTCAGGTCCACTCCGGTCCTCCGTACACGGAGCTCGATTGGTTTCAGTTAATTTCGGTTAATAACACAAACTAAACCAGAATACTCAGAAATTAGGGTCATTAGTTATCTCAGCGAGACAGCAGCATGCCACTTTCTTCTCTTCTTCATCTGCCCTCAGACCAGCTTGTATTGGGTAAGACCCGCCCTTTTGACACTGGCAACCAATCAGAAATGATAAACGTCAACTTTTTGACCATGACACTATGACAGCCAACAGTCACCAGCCTGAGCATATTTAACATCCAGTTGTAAATTCAATGCTTATTGGGGTTTTTTCTTACATTACATTACATTACATTCCATCCGGTTGAGGCAGATGACCGCCCACCCAGAGCCTGGTTCTGGTTCTGCTCGAGGTTTCTGCCTGTTAAAAGGGAGGTTTTCCTTTCCACTGTCTCCTAGTGCTGCTCTTGGTGGGAATTGTTGGGTCTCTGTAAACATAAAGAGTCGGTCTAGAACTGCTCTTTATGAAAAAGTGCCCTGTGATAACTTTATGATCTGGCGCTATATAAATAAAACATTCCTAGTGTAGGAATGTTTGCCTAATGGCATGTAGTCCAGTAATAGGATCCACGTAAGAGCTTATCCTTAGCCAGCAGTATTAAATAGGATTGAACGTCGCCCGCTCTGTCCCCAGGGATGCATTTGACTCTGGTCGCTGGTGTCGCTAACTTCGCGTTTCTCAGAATAGAGCTGCCAATAATCAGAGCTGGTTTCTCACCGGGTGTGTCGCTGAGTGGAGATAACCTCTTAGAAACATGAACGGGTCGGTGGAGAACCGTGGGCTTTGGCTTATGGCCCTGCTTCTTTCGGACAGTCACCCAGCCTCCCTGGTTTCCCGGCTGCTCGGGAGTTGCCAGGAGACGGCTAGCAGAAGCTACCTTTGGTCGGCTCGCACCGGCTGGGGGCTGGCTAACTACAGCTGACTCACTTTCCATGGTGCGGAGCCGCAATTCTAACTCACTAAGCCTCGCCTCCAACACGGTGAATAAACTACATTTGTTACACGTACCATTATCACTAAAGGAGGCAGAGGAATAACTAAACATTTGATACACCGAGCAAGAGAGAGCAGGAGAGGAAGAGGGAGAGAGAGAAGCTAAAGTGCGGTAAAGTGTTTTGTTGTGTATTTCTAGCAGTTTGTTACCAAGAGAAACCAGATGCCAACAAACAGCTGCTGTAAATGAGCTGAATGGGTTGTATTAGTATTCATACTACCAGCAGCGGTGAATTTGTATTTGCATTTGCAGCCTTTCTGCCAACAGTTTGTTGACACGTCTGTAGTTTTTTTTCTTTTCCCCATCGGCTGCTTGTATTTATGGTTCAAATGACTTGACATGAATGCAGCGTCACAGACAACCAGTTTACTCTGGTTCTCTTGTTTCCCATAACGCCCTGCTCTATGCCCACAGAGACGTGAATCTTCGTGGAAACATCACCTGGTCTCTCCTCAGGGATTGGCTGACTGAATGATCACATGGTTCTGCCAGGCTGAGTTTGGCAACTTTCTGGATTGGGAGAAATACTAACAGCTGCCGTGTTTGTTTGTGTGGAACTCCCACAGAGATTTGCTTAAAGCTGCATTAGAGCGAAAACGTCACTACTTTTAAATATTTGTAAATACTACAAAATGCTGCTAAATACATGCATGTATATTTAACAAATACATCTAGGTACTCAAAAATACTACATAATAGATGGAAGTATATGAAAATATGTGCAATTACCAGTAAATTCTACATGTACAAGTACATGCAAATGTTAATTCTAGTATATACTTTTAGAGACATGTAAATAGTAATAAATATTTGTAATAAAAAATAAAATAATACTGCAAGTTCATGTAAATAGTTAGTCAGTACTACTTAATGTGTAAATAAGTGTAAATACTAGCCAAGACTACTAAATTTGTGTAAGTCCATCTGGTAAATGCTTGTAGGTACCTGTAAGTAGTACTAAATATTTGCAATTACTAGCAAATACTCGGAAGTGCATGTAAATAGTAAATATTGGTAAATACTAGAAAATATGTGTATAAATAATAGTACTGTCGATATTTTCAGTCGAGAGTCTTTAATAAACGTTTGATATTATAATCTTACAGTTATGAAGTCATCAAAACTTTAATGAGGGAACTAAATCTGTCATTGCCTCGACAACCTGCTTCTGTTCCGAAAACATTTCCCAGCTGTCTCAGTGATCTTAATCCTTCTCCTCCTCCTCTGTATGGAGGATCCATCTGTTATGTGACACATCAGTCAGTTCATGATAACCTGTTGAACGTTACTGTTTCATGCTGTCACTGTAGAGGTCATGAAAGGTGAGATATCCCACCTGACGGAAGCATCTAACAGCATCGTGTGCACTGAACATAAACCTGCTTCGGGTTTCCAGTTTGTACCAGAAACACACTTATGTATTTACATCAAGTAAATCAGCAATGAGGAGCTTCTTTAAAACTGAACGGTGTTACTTAGAGTGAAAGATACAAACTTGTCTTTGTTTCAGTTCAACTTTAATCACATAATGTGAAGTTAATGAGTTTCAACAGAGGCAGACTCAGTTTCAGCTCAGTGATATAATTCATATTTTTTCATAGATTTGGACTTTGATGTGATGGTTGGATACATAACGGTTTCTGGTGAATCAGAGTAATTTACTGTCACTCAGGTGGAGGTGGGCTGTAAACTGTGCAGTTTTAAAACAGAGCTGTGTGTGTGTGTGTGTGTGTTGTGATGTCAGAGCGGCGGAGTCGACAGAGGAAGTGACCAGACTGCGGCCGGTGCGTCTGATCAGGGAGGACGGGATCATCCGACCGTACGACCTGACGGAGTCGCAGGGTTTTGACCTCTTCCAGGTTTGATCACTTTGACTCTTTGACTCTCTTTCTACAACAACACGATGTCACTTCCTGAGAGAAAACGGGTGCGATCTCTCACACTCCGCTTCAGTCAGGTGCTCAGTCCAAAAAAAAACTGCATTGTCCATGTTTCCCAAATGGAGTCAGCAAAAAAGAAACACTCCAGAGGTTTAAAACATTAAAATAAAACCTTCTTTCCTCAGTGATCCTGAAGTCATATCAACGACACAGGCTGCTGATCCTCTACAGTACAGTCCCCACTCTTCCTGTTAACACTTTTCAGTCTTCCCACAAACACTTGAACTGTCCAATTAGAGACCACACTTACACACACACATGCACACACTGAGCAGGGAGACATCTGTCAGAAACATCCTCTTATAAAAACATACAACTCTGTTAGTTGAAAAACACGTGTTTCTAAAAGGGAAATTCTACAAAATATTTGTTTGTTTTCTAAACATGAAAGTTGATGCATTCATCAACACACCTCCATGCTGTCAGCCACAGCATGCTGATGGCATAATTCTTCATTTTCTACCATCTTCACAACTCATAACTCAAACAGTTTGAAAACTGAAAATATCATTTGGATTCAGCACACACCTGCAGCATCTTTTTAGACAGAAAAGATGGTCAGGGTCTAGTAGTTAGAGTCCAGTAGTCGGGTCGAGGGACAGTAGTCAGGTCAGGGTACAGTAGTCATGGTACAGTAGTGGGGGTAAAGAAGTCGGGGTACAGTAATCAGAGTCCAGTAGTTGGGGTACGGTAGTAGGGCCACATTAGTTGTGGTATGAGTAGTTTGGTTGGTGTAGAGTGGTCGAGTCGGGGTACAGTAGTCGGGGGTCATTAGTTAGGTTGGGAATGGATACAGTAGTCGGTGTACAGTTGTCGGGCTGTGGCACAGTAGTTGCGGTCGTAAGTGGGTCGGGGGACGGGGACAGTAGTCGGGGTACAGTAGGTGGGTCGGGGTTTATACAGTAGTTGGGGGACAGTAGGCGGGTCGGGGTTTATACAGGGGTCGGGGACAGTAGGTGGGCCGGGGTACAGTAGTCGGGGGACAGTAGGTGGGCCGGGGTACATATAGTAGTCAGGGTACAGTAGGTCGGTTGGGGGACAGTAGGTGGGTCGGGGTTTAATAGTCTAACTGTGGGAGTGTGTAGTCCTTTAAGAACAATGTGTTAGAGTGATCATAAGAACCTTGAGTCTCTGTGGAGTTTCCCTTTTAAAAACTGAGTGTCTATGTGGATTCTTCTTATTTCTGCTTCTAACCACTGTCGTCGTCTTCTTCTTCTTCTTCTTCTTTTTCTTCTTGTGTTTGTGTCACATGCAGCCTGATGAGGAATAAACAGGGTTTGGGTGGATCAACTTCAAGTGCTTTTAAAGACTATAAACTATATTCATTCATTAATGTTTAATGATTCATTTTCTCATCCTGTATATATTGTCATTTCTACATTCACCTATAAATATTGTTAATTATACTTGAATCTATGAATATTGTTATATAACGTATACATTAATCTATAAACATTGTGCTGACATAATTCAGGTTTCTATACATGCCAAAACGAATATCTTTCTCTCATACCTCAAACATTTTACACTCCACTTTCGGTTTTATTACTTTTTTCAATAATAAACATTCCTTTTTATTTCTGAAATACTGAAGGCATTTTTTTATTTCTGTTTATTACCATGTATTAATAATAGTTTGTATAATAGTTTTTGTTGATAACCATTTATAATTATCCAAAATAAGAATAACAGGCAGTGGAAATTATTTTACTATAAAGCTGATAAATGTGTTATCTCCCGTAGATCTTAGCAATATGTTTGTAAAAGATTGTAGCATCACCTTTGAATTCATTCTGAACTTGTATATGAATCTGTGATATTCAATATTTCTGTCTTTGTGATGACATTCTTTGCATAATTCAGTCTGAACTGGTATAATGCATCAGTGTCTCGGCATGACCTCTGACCTCTCACTCCGCTTGTGTTGAGTTTTACTGTGTGTGTTTGTCAGCTGAGCAGTAACAGCGTGTGATGTTCAAACCTCAAGTTTAATAAAACTACACTCCGTATTCACCCTTACCTCTCTTAGGTCTGCAAGCTGTTTTTATTTTCAAAAATATGACGCATACAGGGGGCTGATCTACCACCCCCACCCCTGCCCCTTTTGTCTGGTTTCTCCTAAAAGTATAATTGTAGAATAATGCTCAACAATGGAGAGAAAGCCATAATTGGATGAAGTTGCTTGTTACAGCAGAAGTTCATCACCAGACGTTTATCTGTTAACGTGGTGTAATCTGTCAGACTGCTAAACGTTTATTGATTGATTGATCGATTGTAGCTGACTGTATTAACCTGACTGTGCTCCTACAATATAAAACCTGGAGCCATCCTGACTGCTGCAGGTCATGATATAAAATGAAAACGGACAAAAGTGCAGCTGTCGCCAGCTTTTTAGTAAAAACTGCAGCAGACTGAGAGACAGGAAGGAGAGAAAGAAGTGAATGTGAGGGATGAAGAACAGAGAGAGACAGAAAAAGATAGACCGATGACATGGAGGACATGATGGTATGTTTGCTGTTTGTTTATATTTGTTGTAGTACAGTCAGTAAAATAACATGTTTTTATTTCTTGTGTATTAAAACCTCCGGCCACCACATGCCTAATTACCATGTGGGGTCAGATAAAAGGGGGGTGACCCCGACATTACCTCAGAACTCAGCCGGAGCCGTTATGGAAGCAATGAAGTGTGTATTTTAAAACCCAGTGTGGTCTCAAACGCACAGATCAGGTGCTGCTGAACAAACACTGTTTCAGAATCAAAGCATAAGAAAGATCAATCATATCAAATCCAGGAGCATGTGTTTGTGTTTTGCCAGTGCTCAGAGATCAAACAGCTGGAAGGTGAAGTGTTCAGAGATCACTGTCCGTATCCTGGACACCGAAAGACCAACATCATCGTCACCAACAGGTACAAACCCTCAGAGACCCCCTCTGGTGGTTGTTGTTTTACAGTGTTATTTATTGTTTGCATGTGTTGTTGTGTAGGAGGGTTTTGTGTGTGAAGGAGATGGACTTCGTCGGTCATTTTAACAGAGAGTGGGAGTGTTTGTTTGAGAACTTCTACCGCCCTCCGGCTGTGACGGGATCCGAGCTGAAGATCTACTGCAAGGTACCAAAGAAACCAAAGTGTCAAACTGTCAGTCAATGCTCGTGGTTACACACACACACACACACACACACACACACACACACACACACACACACACACACAAACAATGTAACTATAACGGAGCAGTGTGTGTGATGTCACATCAGAGGTCCAAAATACCACACAGACGGGCAGAGACAAGGTCAATACCAGACTGCACGATCTGATCATTGGAATCAATAACTAAAGGCTTCAGTCTGTCTGTCTGCGTGTCTGTCTGACTGACTGCCTGTCTGTGTTTCAGGAGCAGCAGAAGTTGAATCTGCCAAAGAGAGATGGTCAGGACTCCGTGAGGAGCGTTCAGCTCAGAGACTCAAACACTGCTCAGGTAAACACGTGTGTGTGTGTGTGTGTGTGTGTGTGTGTGTGTGTGTGTGTCATGGACGTATTGATAGATGTGATGTGTGTCATGCTTTCAGTTTCTCAGTGGTCACTTACAGTACTAAAGAATCCCCAAAATCTTTTTCCCCATAAACCTCCGTCACAGCTGACGGCCTTCAGGACGCCTTCAGCTGTAAACGAGTTCAGTTACTGTTTGTGTTGTGAATTTTTAATCCATGGAGGTTTTATATTTGTAAAACTTTTGTAAAACAGATTGTAGAGAAGACATTTTATGTTGCGTTACGTCTTGTTGTAAAGTCTGTGGACTGAGCAGGAGAAACACTACTGAGCATATGCAGTGGGACACAACACTGAAGTTAGAAAACTGTTTTGGTTAATTTACATTAAAGTGAGTGGACGCCAGCTACTATAATATACATCCATGATGTGTGTGTGTGTGTGTGTGTGTTCATGATTCTGTGTGTGTGCCTGCTCCTTCACCTGGTTACCATGGTTACCTACAGAAGCTGCAGGTGGCCATATCAGATGCTCAGGTGGCGCAGCAGCAGCACCGCATGGCGAGACAGAAGTCACAACGCTTCCTCAAACTGAACAACAAACAGTGAGGTCACTTCCTGTTAGCACATCCACTTCCTGTCTACTGCTGATGAAATATCCTAAACTGCATCTTAAATGTAGGACTGTGAGACAGATTCATGTGTGTTTTTTCTCCCCGTCCTGTCGACACAAACACCTGCTCAGGTGAACCCGTCCAAAGAGCTGACTCAGCAGGGTTGTGGGTTTGATTTCCATTGGAGGCTCTTATTTTGAATGTATACATAGTCATGATGCTGTGAGGCACCTCTGTCAGCAGTACATGTTCTAAAAGGTCAGTGACTTCCTGTCACTAAAGACTGAACAGTCTAACATCACCTGTTGTATGAAGGATTTAAACTGATGTTTAATGGAGCAAAAACTGTAAATCTCATGCTGATTATAATCGTTTCATTATATCTGTCTAAATATCTAGAGATAAATATGTTGAGTTATTAAGGTTTTCTTTTTTCTTTTCTTTTTATTCTGACTCGAGTCTCTTCAATTTGAGGGTTTTGGGTGTTTTCGTCCCTGCTGTTTGCCTGCAGGCTGCACTGTCACATGTTTAAATATGAAGCCATAAAAACATGTTGCACTAAACAAATGGTGATGAATGTTTGCTGTTGTTCAACTTCAGAGGAATAAACACATGAAGATCTGAAAAGAATAATCCAGCAAGTCCATCTTAGAAACTCAGAGAATAAAAACTACGAGAAACTCAGTATTCAGACTTTGAATGTAGACAATCTGACTGTTTCATCCATAAATTCCCAAATTCATGATTCTGAGAGAAATCATTGAAGCCATCAAATCGCTAAAGAATGGGAAGTCCCCAAGAGCTGATAACTTAAATGCAGAACTGTACTGTGCTGCTGTATGTTCTCTCTCTCTCTCTCTCTCTCTCTCAACTCAACCCAACCCAACCGGTCAAGGCAGATGACCGCCCACCCAGAGCCTGGTTCTGGTTCTGCTCGAGGTTTCTGTCTGTTAATGGGAGTTTTTCCTTGCTACTGTCTCCATTGAATTATTTGGTTCTTCGAAGCTGGTTTAAAATTAATCTGGAACTGTTGTCATAGCAACAAGTCCTTAAACCCAAGAGAGGAAAGAGAACATACAGTAGTACAGCACAGTTCTGCATATGTGACTCCCCCTGACCTGATAGATGTCAGTGAAGGGTGTGTTCATAAACCCTGCAGCTGTATGTAGAAACAAAGGGGCAGAAAACGTTAGCTTGCGTTCAGCTCGACTACAGGATTTATTCTGCAGCGCTTGCCTCTAAGGGGTTTTAGGTTCCTCCCAACCGCTAGGTGCCATCTAGTGACCTGTTTGAGTATTGCGCTAACACGGTAACAAGTGAAGTACAATGAAATTGGCTTTTAATCACGATTTAAGACACAATAAAATTTTAAAAAATGTATGTGGGTGTCTATTTTTTGTTTAACCCATTTAACTTATTTTTTTCTTTAGCAATGGACTGTGCCATAGTCCCAGTGACTTTTTAACATTTTTTTATGCCATTATTCCTGTATCTACATTTAACCCTTAACACATACAGATGTAAAGTAATAGCAGTGCTAATCTTATTGATTAATACGAATAAAGTAAATAAAAATAATACTAATAATATAATAATAGTAATAGTAATTAAACCTCTTCTTAAAAAGCCCACTCTTGATCCAGGGGTTTTATCAAACTATAGACCTCGCAATCTCCGTTCTAGTTCATCCCAAAGGTGTTCAGTGGGGTTGAGCTCAGGGCTCTGTGCGGGCCAGTCAAGTTCTTCCACACCAAACTCATCCAACCATGCCTTTATGGACCTTGCTTTGTGCACTGGGGCACAGTCATGCTGGAACAGAAAAGGGCCTTCCCCAAACTGTTTCCACAATGTTGGAAGCATAGAATTTACAAAATGACTTGGTAAGATGAAGGTTTAAAATTTCCCTTCACTGGAACTAAGGGGCCAAGGCCAGCCCCAGAAAAACAACCCCATAGCATTATCCCTCCTCCACCGAACTTTACAGTTGGCATAATGCAGTCAGGCAGGTAACGTTCTCCTGGCATTCGCCAAACCCAGACTCGTCCATCAGACTGCCAGATAGAGAAGCGTGATTCGTCACTCCACAGAACACGTTTCCACTGCTCCAGAGTCCAGTGGCGGCGTGCTTTACACCACTCCATCCGACGCTTGGCATTGTTCTTGGTGATGTAAGGCTTGCATGCAGCTGCTCGGCCATGGAAACCCATGCCATGAAGCTCCCGGCGCACAGTTTTGGTGCTGACATTAATGCCAGAGCTGGTTTGGAACTCTGCAGTTATTGAGTCAGCAGAGCTTTGGCGACTTCTACGCACTATGCGCCTCAGCACTCAGCGACCCCGCTCTGTAACTTTAAGTGGTCTACCACTTCGTGGCTGAGTTGCTGTGGTTCCTAAACGTTTCCACTTTGCAATAATACCACTTACAGTTGATGTTGGGATATCTAGGAGAGAAGAAATTTCACGAACTGACTTGTTGCAACAGTGGCGTCCTATTACAGTACCACGTTCGAATTCAGTGAGCTCTTTAGAACGACCCATTCTTTCACAAATGTCTGTTAAGGCAGACTGCATGGCTAGGTGCTTGATTTTATGCACCTATGGCAATGGGACTGAATGAAACACCTGAATTCAATGATTAAGAGGAGTGGCCCAATACTTTTGTCCATATAGTGTATATACATTTTGAGATATATATATACATACACACACGATTTCTAAACCAAATATTTCCAACCAAATTTGACTACGAATTCAAAAGCAAAAGTGGCAAATAAAGTGAGAAACTGAAACAATATGGGGGAAAGATAAAAGCTGATAAGAGGTACAGTCGACAAAACAATGTATTCTTTACGTCTTTAAACTTTAAACTCTGACCGACACGTCGTTAGTCCCTTTTGACAAAGTTAACATCACCGTAAGGCACTTTTTACTGAGCTACACAGGCAGCCATTTTGAGAAGAGATGTTGAAAAAAATTAGGTTGATTCCTGATAGAGTATGGGAATTGGGATCCTATGTACATTTGTCACTGGCTTCTTTACTGCTTTACTTCGTTACTACCTTCTGTCACTGTAACACACCACCCACAGGGCTTGTTGGGGATTGGTCCGCATATGGAGTCGCATATATGAAGGTGGCTGCAGCCGCAGGCCTGTGATGATGGTAACTTTCTAACCCCTAACACCACCAGAAAATCTTTTTCAACTATCCATCCTGAACAAGCTGTCAATTTCCCCCTCTGATTGCCAGGGTGGATGAAATCAATAGAGTGATGCGTTTAGTGTTACAGATACATATTCATGTCAGCATAAATAAGCCATCAGGTCAACATCCCTAAAGGCAAAGTTAGTTGATATTTATCTGTGCGTATCTCCAGCGCATGAGTGACATTAGGTGGTGTCGGAAAAATCCACCTCTCACTCAAATCTCTGCCTCTCTCCCTCCACTATAACTGTGATTGGCAAGTCCTCCTGAAAGATGCTTCTAGTTAATAAGTAGCTGTCGCTCATAATGAAGCAGTTTGCAGTACCAAGAATTAAGATCCACTGAGGTTCTGTGGCTTAAAAATCTGAGTGTAGACAATTTAATCAGACAATTTCAACATTCAGAAAATTAGGAAATGTGTCTTTGAAGGCTTCAGCAGCTGTTTAAATGTATACTCACACTGATGCAATTGCCTCGCGACAGAAAGATGAGGAATGAAAAGACTTTCACAGCCAGCAACTGCATGCATGTGTTATCTGTATATTAGTCAGGCTTAAGCTGAGATGACAAAATTCTCTCCTCCAAAGCTGTGATAGCTGTTATTCTCCGTGTGCTTCTTCAGTCTCTCGGTCGCCGAGCTTATGTTATATTTATTGTAGGGTATTTCTGTCGGCTTATGGTGGCTGACACGAGTTGCGTCAAGCAGATCAGAAATTCAATTTACTGCTGAGACACTTGGGTTAATCAACAAGAAAGAAAAAAAAAAAAGATGGAGAGACACACCCACCAAAAAATGCACACAGAGGTTAGTCTGACAGTCGCTCATACACAAAAACGCAAATGCACACATGACAAACAGACAAGAGGATTAGTCTGATAGCCAGGCTGTTGTTTGTTTATCCTTGTAACGACACCACAGAGTGACAATACGTCCTAGCTGGTACACACAAAAACACTTGTACGTTAATAATGGTACAAGCAGCAAACAAATAGTTTGAAGAGATGTCAATGTAGCAGCGTTACACTGTTGAACCTGTATGCAAATGCTCGGAACGGGGCCTGATCAATTACTGCACGGCGGCGCCCGTCATGAGAATGCTGAGCATGGACCGAACGTTATTAGAGCATCTCTCACAGCAGGAGCGGCTTCTGCATAACAAAAAAGAGTGTGATTCACTCAGTGGAAGAAGACAACGGTAAAAAAAAAAAGAAAAAAAGAGGACTAAGTAGCAGCACAAGGATAAAATGGAGAAGATGAAGTACGTAAGGAGATTAAAGACTGAAGTAAATGCCTACATGAGTACAACATCAATTTATATTCCCGTTTAGCTATCACATGACGCAGTGTTAGTCCTTCCATCCCAAGCATTTGTCAATTAATTTAAGAGTAGAAAAGATGCTTTGAATAGTAAGGGGCATAACTTTTGTTTTTACCATGCCAGGGCTGCCCATTCAGTTGATTTTATTACACATTTTACAGCTCGTGACCCAACTCGTCCACCTGGCTACAGCTGACATTGTTAATATGCACTCATCCTTTGCAAGCGTCTGTAAGCTTGTGTAATATGCAACTTTGTGTGTGTGTGTGTGTGTTCATGTGCGTCTGTGAGCGTGCATGTTGCTGCAATCTCTGTATACGCTGCTGCTGTTCCTGAGGCTGAAGCTGAGGCTCTCTTGAGAGGGGAGGGAGTGATAGACACTGTGAGAAGGAGAAGGAGGGAGAAAGAGCCAAGGACACAGAGCGAGGAGGAGAAAAGGAAAGAAAAAAGAAGATAGTCCAAGAGGAAAAGCGACAGGGGGAATAGGGATACAGTGAGAGAGGGGGGCTCACAGGCCAAGTAAAGCTCAAACGATGCAGCCCAAATACAAACTTTCTAGACTTTGGAACAGATGCCATCAGGGAAAGCCAGAAAGAAGAAGTGGAATATACTCATAGAAAGAGCTAACAGCTCTATTTCCTCTAGTCCCAAATATTCATTGAAATCGATTCCCTTTGAGAAGTGAGAGGCCATTCCTCATCTGCAAGACAGCTGCATCTAGCTATTGGAATAATACACACATTGCAACATACAGTAGCTGCACACATAAGTGTTTTCACATTTGCAATGACATGCAGACACTTTCATACACGCACACAAAAGCTACACACACCACGAATATAAAACAAGGAGAGCTAACAAGTAAAGTGTTACCATGGGAATCTCACTGAGGACAGTCTTACTGAGGTAATAGGATATCTGACAACACCCCAGTGATGTCATTATCGCAGTCTGGGCCCACACACACACATAGCCAATTATAGACACACAAATACAAATTGCCTTTGTTGGCAGTATATTGATAAAGTACACTCATATACACACAAACACACATAAAGTACCGAGGCACATGCACATGTGTACACACAAACACACTTCAGTATTTTCTGCACAGAGGTGTATGACAGCGCGGCAGGCCCTGTGGTTTAGCAGGCTGAAGACGCACTAGTCAAATGACAGTGTGATTTAAGCCAAACAAAAACAAACGTCTCCACGCAGTAATTGGACAAACTCATAAATGATGTCATAAAATGTTATTTCTACCCACTCTCTCAGTCTCTCTCTCCTTCCCTCCGGTCCTCCCTGATTTGCTATTTGACACGAGCAGGCAGCAACAAACACCAGAGTGCGTGCATGTGTGCATGTGTGCGTGTGTGCGTGTGTGCGTGTGTGCGTGTGTGTAATTATACCACCTGAGGGGAGACAACAACAGGGATGGATGAATAATGTCCTTTGATCACAATAACACCATACGCACACACACAAAATGTTTGAATCTACTATGGGTGTGTGTGGTTAGTTGGTTTAAAAAAAACCTTTTTCAGCCACAAGCCACCAGCCGCCATGACAGCCTCCATGAAACACGTACACACAAATAGAGGCACAAACACAAGGAGTACTAGAGCAATAGAGTTCAATATGCATGTTCAGAAAACACTGTTCATTATCCTGGGATCTATCGACAAATCTCACCATTATGGATCAATAACTTACATAAATACACTTGCTGCGTGTGTATACTGTATTTGTGTTTGTGCGTCATTGTTTAATTAGTTAAATGGAAACCCTGAGTACTGGCTGATACAGGGTTTCCCTTTTTACCATCATGGAGTCCAGTCAGTCTCAACTGTAAGTTGTAAGTCGACCTACTGTACACAAATAACAACTCTTCAACATATGTTTAAATCGATGTGATACCCGCTAGCTTTACTGCTCCTATCAGTCACTACCACAGCTTCCATGTCAACTAAAAACGGTTTGACCCAAAGCGCTTTCCAGTGTGAAAAAAACACCTTCCTCTTGCTGCCATTTGGGGGATTAGTATGTTAAGGTAGCCTATCAAGTACCTAGCTAAGAAAAATGCTTACAGCTGTCTCTCCTCATGTCTGGCTTCATGGGGCATACGGATTTCATCAAGTTCAAACCAGTGAGGAAAGTCAATATTTAAAGCGTTACTCCACACTGACTCTTCCATGAAGGAAAAACATTACTGCACTGACCTCTATGGGCTGAAAGGTATAAATCTGTTGAACTTCTGACACCAGCTAGGTGTGGTCAGGTGAGGTCTGTTGTTGTTGTGACCACACCCAGCTGCGATGTAGCATTGCACTAGTGAAAAGCTACATCACAAATGGGTGTAAATGTCCTTTACTCATTCAGAGCATGTAGTCAAATATGGTTTTTTTTCTGTTTCATTTATTTAATTTTAATTCTAATTCTAAATTAAATGCCCGTGCTCCACTAAGCATCAGACACAATATTCATTCATTTGTTTGAATCACTGAATAATTAATTAATCAACCCATGTAAATTAAGTGTCATTTGTTTAAGACGCTCAAGGTGTGTGTGTGTGTGTGTGTGTGTGTGTCCATATGCATTTAAGACGACATCCGTGTGCAGGAGCGAAAGCAGGTCTGATGTGGCACCATTCAGAACACACACACGCACACACACGCACACACACACACACACACTCAAACCTGCAGTGTTACGCTGCTGAGAAACATCACAACAAAGAGCATCACAATATTTTCCGACTCTTTGAACACTTTTTGGTTTTGAAGCACAATAGAAAAGGACATCTTCTATCGCTGCTGTTAACACATCTGGTGCATACAGACCGTGATCGAACTCACAACGCTAACAAAGACTTAAGAAATAGAGAGTGAACAGTGTTCGTGACCAACATTATTGACTACTGAGCAAGTCGATAACTATTTAGTGTGAGAATTACATGAAGCCAATCAACAAGCCAGGCCAGACATCCACCCACACAATTACGTGGGGTACAGGAATGAGAAAAGCGCAAGCTTGAAAAGTTGATGCAACAGAGAACAAAAGCAACAAAATCACAAAAAAACACAAGAGAATAAAAGTGTGAAGGTAAGGAATATCAGCAATGAAAACAAAATAATACAAACAAAAAGAGTTTTTTCTGTTTTCTACCCACCCAGTTTAAAATGAGCTGCCAGGGTGGTACCTTCAAGCCGAATTGCTGAGAATGCAGCAAGAGAAGACATTTCTTTCCTTAATCAATAATGTATTCTATTCAATACAGGCAAGCAATGCATTATTCAACAAAGACTGAGAGATGTATGGAAGGGACTAACACAGGGAGATTTATCTAATTAACAAGCCAGAATGAAGGACAGAGAGGAGGATAGAGAGATGGGTAGAGGGACAACATAAGGACAAAGAAGAAAAGCAGACAAGAAAGAAAAAACAGGGAGGAAATGAGGCGTAAATAGCGTCGTTTTTTTTTAATGGGGAAGCTCTCAGATAGTATTCTCCAGAGAGGTTGACGTGGATGACTGGAAGTCATCAGCACCAAGAGATTTAGCCTCCAAGTGACACACACACACACACACACACACACAGTAAAAGTATATTCAGTGCACGGCGAGGCATTGAAGAATATATACGCAGGGACATTTCACACATGTCTATGCACATACAAGTATGAAGACGTAATCGTGAATAGACAAACACACTCAGGGCCTTATACGGCGTAATCATTGGAGGCGAGCTTCTCCTCATATTTCACATGAGGATTAGCAAAAATCTGCATGGAACAAGGCGGCAGAAAGACACGGCTACTTACACTTCAGAGAGTAACCGTATAAACCCTAACCTACAGAGGGTGAGGATTTATATACACTTTAAAAGGAGGGTAAAAGACTATGTAAACCTTACAAGGAGAGGATACTGCAGAGGATACACTAGAAGAATCCTAATCCCTGTTTGGGAAACACACTGCAGCACTCACTAAACAGATTGGTACTGTTGTATTTTTGTGTGGTGGTGTATCACACACTGAACACTATCACTGTCATTATCCTGCTGACTCTGGATATAGAAGTGATGCCAGGACCTCTAATCATATGATAACATGTGCAGTCTAACATGTAAAGTTGTTACAACATTTAATGTATGATGTATTCACCTCAGGTTTATTTACAAAAAAAGTTTTTGCTAAATAGGGATAAAAATATGACTATATGGTGGATGGAAACCTGGCTAGTGATTATTTCCAAACACGTTAAAACTCTACATTCACACTTTTACATCTGTGGCCTCCAGCTTGGATTTCCTATTAAATGTATGAGATTCCCTTTGATAGACTGATGTGAGCATTAAAAACATCTATGTTTATAGATTAATATTATATAGATTTACAACAACAGTAACATACACCTTGACCTGAAGGTATACAACGGTCTGTACGAGCAGTATTGTGGTGAAAGGTATAAGAGACAACTTCACACAGAGTGAGGAGCGTGTGGATTTGAAGCTAGCACAAATAGACAGATAAGTTGGGAGAAAAGAAGGAAAACGTGAGAAAGAGAACAAAGAGAAGACAAGAAGACAAAGTGGTGGGTCGAGCACCTTAAAGTGGATTATTTTCTCCTCATCTGTTCCTGCAGACACACTCCTGCTGTCAAGGAGCTGAATCGCTGCTTTTTCAATGGTCGCTGACAGGGGACATGAGGTTTTGTGTGTGTGTGTTGCTGTAAGTAAGTGGTGTGTGGCAGGTGCCAATCAGGACATTCTGTAATTCCCCTCCACTCAGCCGCTGGTCAAGATCAGGGATTATCCCTCACCCCTTCATTTTTCTGCTTCCCCTCTCCACCTCCTCTATTTCAACACTCACCTCCTCCCTCCTCTTCTGCCCTCTCCTCCTACACATACCCCCCTCTCTCCTTCCTTCCTCTTAAAACTAACATTACAGGATCAATAAACCATTACCACAGTAACTTTAAGACATTTGTATATTTACTGTAAACAAACAAGATAGTCGCTGAGAGGTTCTACAGCCTCAACTGACTTCTATACTGCATGTTTTATTGTGGGCCACAGGGTTGGATTTGGTGGGAAATCTTCTGGACCGCCTGAGAGAGATTGCTTTATGGCATGAAATAGGAAGAAGGATGTTATTCTTTCAGTGTGACTGGAGCTAAAGATTTGTGATTTTCTTGCACTGGCTGATCTGGAAGAACAAGAGAGGTTTATAGAAAAATAATGTAGCCACTTCAGGAAAAGTGAAAGAAAACACAAACACACACTAGTGGCACTAGGGTGTTGGAAAGAAGCTAGGATTTACCTAAAGCATAGTAGGAATATTGAAAAATATCCAATATCCATAACCAATGGATAAGACAGACTACCATCTATCTTGACCATGGTTTCATTTGTTAACAATAATTACACCAAGGTACCGTATCTGTCAATAATTTGACAATGACACATTGAGGTTTCAAAATGCTATAGGTAGCATTTTTAGGATAGTCTGGGTAATACACTGTCTGGTAAGCCTTCTTTGATATACAGCCTTCTGGGAAAATAACACAGATAAGAATATCCCCATTGTGAATCTGATGAATCTCAGGAGCTAAGCACTGCCTCATGAATCCACAGTATCATGTGCTCTTCATCTATTCCTATTCACAGTTCAAACTGATTGGCAGGCGAGGGACATTACCTATTCAAATGTGTGAACCAATCAGGACTGCTGCACCTTGTCTGAGGGAATCCTGCACCAGGAATGAAGGCTTCCAAGATTACAGCTCACTACACCACGCAGTCGCTGTTAGCCAAACTAGCCTGGTTCCTCTCTGCGTTTCTTTCTCTAGACACCAGCCAAACCGATATTTGAAAGGTACAGCTAACTGGCAAGGCTTGCCTCCAGTCTGTTAGCATGATAAGATATTATTACCATTTTAGAGGCTCTCGACAGCCCAACATCCAAAAATGTAAAAGCTGACAGGTGAGTGTATCCTTGTACTCAGTTCAGCAAAGCCAGAACTTTTGGCAAACCACTCGAAACCAAAGCAATCATTAAATCATCACATCAGTTTTAATTCAGCCATTCACCCATTCAGTCTACTCAATACCCCATCTGGCAACTTCATCCAGTCATCAACAACATCCATGTAGTCAAACATTCTTCCAGCAATCACCCGTCCACTCATGATCTTCCATACACTGTTCCATACCTTATCAGCCATGATCATGGACGACCCTCCATGGATGCCCAGGATGGGTATGAGCGTCTGCGAGGAAATAAAATCCAAAATCTGGGCGATGGCCTCCTGGTCAGTGCCATCCCCAAACACCACGCCATGGATCTTGGTCCCGGACATCAGGTCGCACATGTGGGTGATGATGCTTTTTGGGTCGGTCTCGTTGACTAGCAGTGTGACCACGTTGACGTCGATGGGGTCCTCCTTGCTCCACAGCGCCCGGATGTCCCGGTCTGAGATGTAGCGTGTGCGTCCTAGGATCACCGCAATGTTCAAGACCGGCACTTTTTCCGAAGCGCTGCCAGTTCGCTGCTTTTGAGCCGCCACAGGGTCTGCAATCAGGGTCACTGCCACCAGGAGAGCCAGGGATAGCAGCACACTATTACTACCACTGCTACTGCTACAGCTGCTGCTCCTTCTACTCCTCCTCTTACTCCTTTTGCTGCTAAGGGACATACTGCCAAACCACTTCATCCCCTGCATGGAAGGAGAATGAGGGAAAACAGAACAGATGAAGACAGATCAAAAAGAGAGAAGGAGATGGGAGACAGAAGTGTGAAAAGATGATGGCAGAGAGAAAAAGACGGGAGATAAATTGTTAATGCACAGCTCTTTAAGCCCACACATTGAGGTTGAATCTTTCTTTTTTATTCCACTTCTTCTCAGTCACATTATTAAACACATAAACCTTGTGGGGAGGGAGATGGCCTTGAGAGGAAGTTGCGGATGGGTGAGAGAAAGAGAAGATGACTAACAAATATATACTTTATGGTCACGACTGCTGGGATCAGATGATTCAGGAGCAAGCTGTGCTGTTCGGAAGAGGCAGGCAGACATTTGTACAGTTTACAAGTATTATACCTACCCAACCAACTTATAAGGGGGGCGCTATGAGTGACAGTAATAGACAAACTGTACCAAACATTCATATACTTTTGGTTCTGTTACACTTCCTGCCATTGGTCGATTTAGTTATTCCATTATTTGCAATGTTGTGCAGGACAATATCATTATGTGCATGTATGCATGTGTAAGCGAGTGACCCATAATGGTGGGTAATTTGGTATTCATATTATAGAGTTGATGCAAAGTCTACATCATATGCAGTATGGGGAAAAGGGTTCCAGCAATATTATATAAGGGATAGCATTGTTGATTTCAGTCTGTTTGTCGGTCCACCACTTTGGTGTAGACTTAAATGCCTCGACAACTACTGGATGGTTTGCTGTGAAATTTTGTGCAGACATTCATGGTGCACATTCATTGGTGATTTCTTAACTTTTCATCAAGCGCCATCCTACTTTAATTTATGACCAAATACCTGCAAAACTATCCCCATCAGCCTCAGCCATACTATGTGTTAAGTGCAACTAAGCAAATGTTAGCATGCTAACACATTGAACTAACACGGTGAACATGGTAAACATTTGATCTGCTACGCATCAGCATTGTCATTGTGAGCATGTTAGCATGCTGATGTTAGTATTTAGTCCAAAGCACCTCTGTGCCTAAGTACAGCCTCATAAAGCTGCTAGCACAGTGGTAGGCTCTTAGACTTAGTCTTGTTCATATATAACTAATATTTCAAATTTGGACAAACCATTCACAGCTCCCTAACAGAAATATAAAATACAAGTGAAACAATATGTTCTCACTGCATTAACCCCACTGTCATGAACTTAGTAGTAGGCTGACAGTAAATAAAACTGCCCAAAACTATGAAATTGCTGTATGCCATTATCATACTGATATTTTTAATTTAATACCTAAGAGAAAGGACACCATATTGCAAGCACAACAATATTGGAGTTGTATGGTAAGAACTGATACAAATCTCTTCTCAGCCGTCAAGAAACTCTAATGTGAACAGTGACTAAAAGAAAAGAAAATCATCATGCCTCATGATCCTGATGCTGGTTTGAGCATTTCTTCACCTGTATTTATTATATTCTTATATATATTATGTACTGTATATTCTTATATGCACAGAGGTCAGACACACACACACACAGAGATCATTTACTTACCCAGAGGCAAGGAATAGACAAATTACATAATGGCTGAAAAGAACAGGCTAACATAAACCAGTGAGTGCTATAAATAGCTTGGGATGCCACTGCAGGTCTCGGACAGGGGGGGCAGAGGGTTAGAGGAGGGGGGTTTCCTCAGTTGAAACAAATGTTTATGTGTTTGTTTGAGAGTATGCATGTGTACATGAATGTGTGAACATGTGAATATGAGACAGTGATAAAGTCAGTCCTAAGAACGTGGCAGCTGATACTCTGCACCAACCAGAACAGAGGAGTACAGTGACATCGTCATCACACACGAATCACAATTGTGGTGTAGATTCCCTACATCTCCCTATAGAGATAACATTCACAGGACCTCCTTGGACATCCAATGCTCAGAGAGCATAAAACATTGAGTGTGCAGGTGTGTGTGGGTGTGTGTGTAGGTTTATCATATGAGCAGGTGTGCTGAACAGTAGAGCGTGAGCAAAATCAGAAGGACATGAACATATGGTCACATAATGTGTCCATGTGCACTGTTGACAGTTTATGGATTCACTGACAGGACCGCATGCTTTTGCATCGGTGCAGAGCCAGTTGGTGCATGATTAAACCAACAAGTTGATTCACAGGAGCTGTCGTTTATCAGGCCACTGTTGAAACCAGCACAGATTTAAGCACTGAGATCACAAGATCATAAGAAACGTGTCTCATTCACAAAGCGTTCCTACTCATTAACATAATCGACAAAACAACACTGCGACAAACACAGCAAGACACCCACATGTTGCCAACCAATGTCTTCTCTTAAGCAACCATTAAAATAGAGTGACTCATGCAGATTTAATAGTTACCAAGGACATGGTGTTTTCAATCCTGCTTCTTTGTCTATTTGTCTCTTAGTTAACAGGATATCTCACAAAAGATTTCTATCGAATTTGGTGGAATAGAAAAAGTTATTAGTTTTTAGCGCAGATCCAAATGCAGGTGAAAAATTCTTTAACTTTTTTTCTAATTGCATGATTTTTTTTTAGCTTTTTTGCTATTTTCCCATGAACTTGCACACATACATGAATGACAATATTATGTCATGTGTCTCCAACTATTGTATTTCACTACTATATGTGTATGAAGATCTGAATCTACTGTAGATGCAAACTGAAAATGTCTGAATGTTTTGTAGGCCTACTACTAAAATAGCACATTTTGGCAGGAGTATGCACTCTGGGATTTCTAGTTTTGGTGTCATTGCAGATTGTGTTATCAAGCACTAATATGTATTCACCTTGTACCTATTTTTTTAGGTATAAAGATACTGTATATATATAAAAAAGAACCAACTACTTAGCTAAGCAATTTATTCCAAATTGTTTCCTGTACCACCCACGCCTGCCAACTGCTGTTTAACCGGCCTTCTGAGTTTCTCAATTACCATAAACGTTTTTCATAAGAATCCTAATCAGAATGCTTTTTTGGTAAGTAATGTAATAAAATACAATTTGTTTTAAAGGTAAAGTTTTCCATTACTGTTCAACCCTGCTTGCCACACTGCTATTTGTAAGTATGATGATGGTTATAGATTATTTTCTGTAGACTAGGATTTCTCATATCTTGTGGTTCTGTAATGAAACTGAGACTCTATTGGGAACTGAATAATGCATATGTGTCATCCTGTGTTTTTAAAACAAGCAGAGGACTCCTTGTCCCCTCTGCCCAACTGAGCATAAACACTGTTAGAGCAGACCTGAGGATGAATCATCCAGATCTCAGTTCATGCACTGCAGAGAGAACACCAATGCCTAATGGATTCCTAGTGTCTCTGTCGAGAAGTCATCATCTTCCTTTATCCAAAAGCTGTAGCATTACATGAAGGCTTGCCCTGACAGTTTGTGAAATAATTAAATTCTATAGGATTGTTTTTCGTAGTGTATCAATTGAGTATTTTCTTTCAAAAAAACTGAGAAAATATTTATCTTAATAATTATACTGTATAAAAGTGTATACTTCATGATACTTACAGAGTTTCATCATACATTAACACACGTTCACACTGAGAGACAGGGTGTAACTACAGTCTCTTGTACTGTTGGTCAATGAACAGCTTCACCAAACATTTCCAATCTTTTACATGTTCTTAGCTACAGAACAGCACCCATGCTGCTGGTTCCCCTTCCAGGTCTTGCTCAAGAACACTTGAGCAGGGCGGACTCTTCCTGTCAAGAGGAATTAACCTCAAGCCTTCCAGTTGAAGGACCGTCTTCATAATTACCAGGCCATCCTGCTGCTGCTGCTATTATCGCTTTATGTATTACATTTCACTGTTAATATCACAGTATCAGTTGGACCGTCAACCTGTTAAAATGCTTTTCATCAGCAGCTTCTTGAGGTTACAGGACAGTTATGAAGCCCACACAGTCTGGAAAATCTGAGCAGAGGAGCTGAATAAGACTCCAGACTGCATCAATACTGTTACATAAATGCTTGCATATGTACTGTACATGTACTGTACATACAGGGATACCCATGTTTTCATGAATTCTATGTATGAACTGAGGATGATAAAATAGCCATTAGACCATTCAGGACATGCAGTATCCTCCTCAAAAAAGGATTTAGAGAAAACACACACACCTTTACACTGTAGGTAGCTACAGAAATGGTGAATGACAAAACCAGAATCATAATAAAAGGGTCAAACTGGTATCAATTTGGCATATTATGGTATTTATAGTAACAGGCGAGTTCATTGTTCAAGATTATCTTTCACTTCCAATGGGTGGTGTGGAAATCTGACTAACAAAAGAGTTTTTTTATTCCCCCCTCTCTTTCCTTGGCTCAACTTTGCAGCATCGCGGAAGGATCGCGGAAAAATGGACAGAAGAGGAGAAAAACAGGCAGATGAAGTAAAGGCGCTGCAGAGAAAAAAAAGTAGGATATTGAGAAAGAGACGCAAAGGAAAGAGGAAGAAACAGAGAGAGAGAGGGGGAGAGAGAGAGAGAGAGAGAGAGAGAGAGAGAGAGAGAGAGAGAGAGAGAGCACCCCCCGGCCAAATCGGATTGGGGCAGTTTGTCGTCACACAAAGGCTACCGTTTTCTTGGCACCACAACAGTAAATGATGTTTGGCAGTCGCATCCATACTATTGGCTATCGTTCACACACACAGACTCATATTTCCTACCTCACACAAGGCACAAAACATAAATGCTCCCTGTGCATGCACGTATACATATAAAGTCTAAGATCACTTTCTCAGTGAATGAGAAACTGAAACACAATAAATAAAACTGTCATTCTTTTTTTTCCCCCCATGTCCTATGTGGTCCTTTTCAGAAAATCAGAATCACACTCTACACACGCACACCAGCAGTGAACTCTCTCTTGCCACGTAGCTTCAACGCCTCAAAGCCCACATTTCTGGTCCACACACAACTAGGTTTCACACGCATCAATAATTCAGCCGCATTAGCTTTACATGATGATTAATATGATTACATTTACCGCTGCGGTCACATTCGTTCTTCCTTCTATCTTCCTAAATGGCATTAAAGTTGCATTACATACTGAAGACACTCTATGGATATGATTTATTTACAGGGTCGGGGCCAGAATGGTTGATACTGAGGATGATAAGTGTATGTTTTACTATGACATGACCCGAAGGACGCATGTGTGCATACTTTCTGGTTTGTAGAAGACTGCCTTTAATATTGTATGGGTTTTTTTTCCATCCCACATTGGCTCCTCCATTACTCTACATTCATTCATCGCCCATTCTATTCCCTTATCCTTCCCTTCATGCCTCTATATATTACCACCTTCAACCGCTTTCTCCCTCACTGCATTGACTTAAACAAGTTGTTAACACTGGTTATTATTTTTTTCCTTTATATTACAAACTACATACTCAGGGTTTTCAGGCTTTAAGGCACGCTGTGTATGTTCAGTCTCCTAGCCACGCCTCCTCATCTGCCATCTTTTCTTGTTATTTCCTCCCCTCTCATTTCTTCTGTCAATCTCTCCATTGTTTTTTGCCACCACATTGGTCCACTTTATATCAAAGTTATACTGATGCAGACATGTTTCCACCTAAATGGTCGCTCCTGTTCTGTGAATATACTGAAGAGGGCTACATCATCAAAAGAGTGGATGGAAACTGGACACATGCTTCTGTGTACATTTGGTCAGGGGCTGTTTTGGGCTTGGCTTCTTGGTTCTAGGTAAATGTTCTGTGCATTGTCATGTTGCCCACCATAAAGAAATTCTTTTTATTTATGTTCGGTGTGGGAGACAGGCCCTATCACCCACCGTCAGTGCCTCTTGTGGCTGAATGGGAGCAAATCCACACAGCCAGGTTCCAAAATCTTGTGGAAACTCCTTCCAGAACAGTTTTATCACACACTTTAATAGATTTAATGCGGTGTCTTCACTTAATTTCAGATGTTTGGTTAATTTGACTATTGACTTTTGACCTTTGTCAACTTTAACCAGCTGTATCTGAACGTCTGCATCTGTGTTCTGCTTCCTTTCCCAGAACTGATCTCTCTCTCCTCTCCGTTTCCGTGCCCTTTTCATTTCAGTGACAGAAAATGAGAGAGAAAGAGAGAGAGAGATGCACAAAGGTCCCCGGACTAATTCAAAGCAGGGACGTTGATGTTCATGGACTGCGTCTTAACCCCTAAGCGACAGGGGCGCACCCCTTTTCTCCATCCTTGAGCATATTAAAAAGGTTCAAACTTCTTCCTTCATGCTTATCTTCCTCCTTTATTTGGGTTTGGTTCATCTGTCTCTTCCTGCCTCCTACTCTTCTGTCTCATTGCTGTATGGCTGTCCAGTTACACAAAGAATAATTCTAAAATAACTCAGCTTTGTCTCTTCATTTATTCATCACTCCCAAAACATTTCCCCTCTCTCTGCCATCATTCTCCCTCGTATTCCTATTTTTCTCAGCTAATTTCATTCCTCGGGTTCTGTATCCTTCCATCCCTTTCTATTTCAAGAGTTTCATTTTAAAATGAGATTCTGCCATTTGAGGAAAACAGACACCAAGAAAAAGAACTTGTATGAATGCAAATGTGCTGCTGACATTAGGAACTGTCCACAGGACTTTGCATACAAAGTGACAACGTTTAGAGGGATTATAAATATTTGATAAAAAATAGAAGACAATTACACAATTGAAAGCTTTTGCATGCCCCGTTCTCCACCTCTGTGTCTCATTAGTCTTTTCAGGGAAAATCCTCTGCCGCACAGAAACTGATGCATTTTACATTTCCAGCATCAGCAACTTATTTTTTGTTCGTTGCAAAATGAACACAGAAAGTGATATTTAGCACGAACAGTGATAGACAGCTTGGCCGAACGGATGAGGAAAAGAGCGCCACCTACAGAAGCTAAGGGACATCGACAGAAAATCGTCATCATAAAGTCCCAGGAATGACGTCACAGTAGCAAACACACTGTCTGACTGACAGTTGGTCTATGGGTAGTGCAGTTCTGAAGCAAAGACTACGTAGCTCCAATTATTTTGCCAAAAGTGAAGGGGCACACCGCTGATTCTGCACAGCAAAATCAGTTTAACACACAGCCTGTGGAAACAGTTGATGTATGATGTCTTTGGTGGCTCTGGAGGAGCCAAAGTCTGCGGAAATAACCCCTTTTGGCCTGGGTTGAGACACTTAACATTTTAACATACAGCTAATGGTACAAACTAGGACTGTGACATTTGAAAGACATGGGCATTCATCAGGCAGGGAGGTTCTAACAAAAGATGTTATCAAGATTCATTATGGGAAGTAAAGGATCCATTGTTTTTGGAGCTTGACCAACACTCGGGAACTAAAAATCAGGATATCTCAACCTCTGCTGCTTCGGTTTTGACCGTTCTTTTCGATCGTGAGTTCCCCCAACTTTGCTGGAGTGCCCCTTGAAGTAACATCTCTTCTGACATCTTCCTCCTTTGTCAGGTCATTCCTCTATCCATTTTCTCCCAGCCATCCCCCCATTCAAGCTCTCTCCCTCTCCCTCTCTCTCTCTCTCTCTCTCTCTCTCTCTCTCTCTCTCTCTCCCTCTCTCCCAGGCCCCAGCCATCTGCTCTGTGTGCCCTGACGTGTTCATGAGCACCCATGAGAAACCCAGTGGAAGTAATCGTCTGTTACCACTCAGGCTTCAACATGTTGTCTGCCCACTGCACATACCTCTTTAGCTCCCTACAAACCCACTGTGTGTGTGTATGTGTGTGTGGGAGAGAGAGAGAGACCAACAAAGAAAGAAGTGAGACCACTAGTATTCTCTTATATAATGCGTAAGAACATCTCCCTCCCTCCCTCTCTCTCTCTCTCTCTCTGTTTCTCCTCTCTCTGCACCTGATGCCTAATACACACCTATGCCTCCTTGCTATATTGGAAGATTACACTCTGTGCTACAGTATGTCTCCTCACTCATTTATTTTCAGTTCTTTTAGTGCTAATTGCATCAGTCAGTTTCTGCTTCATTACCATGCAGGAGGCCCATATTAGACTATTTCAAATTTCCATTTGCTTTATTGGCATGACATGCAAATACACTGATGTTGCCAAAGGAAAATAGTGGATAAAGCAAAAGAAAGTAATGGTTGTTATAATACAAACAGATTATACAGTATATTGTCATTCGGGGAGAATCTTTTCTCTGAAGCCACCTCTGGAGGCCAGAGGCAGAGGTGATTTCAGATTTTATTCAACCATGAACAATGCTGATGAATTTGAAACACAGCGGTGCTGCTTTGCAGGAGCCCTCTGTTCAATACTTGATGGCGACTTGATTTTAACCCTTTACATTTTTTGAGAAGAAGTATCCTCTGACTGACTAAACTTAAGAGCTGTGTTTCGTTTATAGTGTTTTCATCTAAATAAAGGTGTATTAAAAACCAATCACATTAATCTCCCTCTCTCACACACACACACACACACACACACACACAATCTCACTCTTATCTTCTCATACTGTTTCTTTCTACACCCTTCTCTCTTGCCTGGTGTATAAATGGAAATAATGAATGCAACAACACACACAAAAACATGAATCTGTCTTTTTGAGACGCACACAAGCACACACACACACACACACACACACTTTTGCCGCACAGTAAAAAGCAGAAATACCATGAGGCAGAATGGTTATGGTTTACAGTAGGGCCTCAATCTACATGTGGAGAGGTAGTGGGTTGATACATTATTTCATTTTGCTGTCATAAAAATATGGATTGCCCTACCATGGGCTGCAGCTGGCGCCTTTAGAGAGAGAGAGAGAGAGAGAGAGAGAGAGAGCTTCTCTGTGATAGGAGAACTGCGCTTCAACAACGTGACTGAATCCAGAGAACAGGAGAGAGGGAGAAGGGGGTGAGAGGAGATGTAAATTCATTTGGATCTTCCCATTATGTTCAATGGAATTAACACAATACAAGTGCGACCCCTACTGGTGCACCGTTGGCTTGCTTCCTCCACTCTCGGCCAAGACGCCCCTCACTTACACAGTGAAAGATTTTGGTTTTTTTTAGGGCAAAGCCCGTGTTGACTTTCTGTCACGTTTCGGGAGGCCACAGGCGCAGGATTTGGCCCTAAAATCATATTATAACTTAGAAATAAGCGGGGTTCTGAGAGATCTCCCTAATGTAACGCTTACTGTTCGTCCTGGTATGGGATGGAGAGGAGCTGCAAGTTGTGCCAAAACAGTGGCGCGACCAAAACCCCGCAATGTGTTATCCAACCTCTGGATACAATCACCAGAAAGCACATCCATCTTTTATTTTGTGTGGCGTGTGCTCTGCGTTAAACTCTTTTGGTAAAACCGGCTTCACTGCGTTTGTTGGCTATATGGCTACAGTATGATGATTGGGGGGTGCATGTGCCCAAATACCAAAGGAGGCACGATTTTTGGAATTTCACCTGTACAGTGAGTTTATGGGTGCACATGCATTTATGGCAAACGAATAGCCTAAATGGGTTTAGCTTATTTTGGCCGACTGAGAGATGTTGTACACAAGTGCGCTTTGAAGCAGCCTGCGCTCCGCTCACTGCGCCAGCGTTATGAATTATGAGGAAATTGTGATACTTGACGTAAGAGCTGAGAGAAGAGGATTTGATTTTTTTGTTGTTGTTCTGTTTGCGTCTTATACTGCCTGCCTCGCATCGTTTAAATCCCATCGGTCGTGTTTTAGGGACAGCTGTGCTCTCAGTGGTGTGGGTGCCGCACTTTGGATAAGGGACGCCTGTGGGTAAAACCCTGCACGGCGCCCGCTGATCAAGAGAGAGGGGGGAGAGATCAGAGACTGTGCACGACCATCGCAACCCAAATTCAGAGAAAAATAACAGACACGGCAAAGTAGGCTACTTACAGCATCTCCCTTCCACAGAGCTCCAAAACAGTGGTGTGAGATGACATTGCAACAGTCCCGTCTCTCCTCTGAGAAACCATGCAGCCTTTTGATGGTGATCACACTCACAAACACTGCACAACAGGAGAAAAAAAAATCACCGAATCTCTGGCGATGAATTATCTCCACCGTGTCCATAAAACTGAATGAAATCCCCCGTTTTAGCACTTCATGAGCGCGCAGCTGCGAATAAAATCACTGTTGTTGTAATCCAATCTTCATTGTGTGTGCGCCTACCGCTGCTTCTCCACTGCAATCTCTGCTGGCCCCGCGCATTGTGGGGGCTCAGCCTGCCTCTGTATGATTACAGCTCCCGGTATCCCGTTATTCCTGTCCCGGGCGAGCAGAGGAAGAGGCAGGTGAGCAGCCGCCGGACGCACACATAGACGCACACGCACATTGACTAGCCTGCTACAGTAGAAGCTCCGGCAGCCTGCAAACCGTGCATGGGACCCGCTCACAACGTCTCTCTCTCTGTCTCTCTCTCTCTCTCTCTCCTCGTGCACGTGAAGCCTATGTGTGTGAGAGAGTGTTGCCTACGCGTGTGCTGAATGTGCACGCGTGCGTGTGATTTCGCGTTTTGTCTATGTGTGTGCCTGCGCGCTTCTGCAGAGGCAGGGGCAGCTGGATAGATAGACGGACTGTCGGTCCGTCGGTCCGTCGCTCTCCTTCTCTCTCTCTCTCTCTCTCTCTCTCTCTCTCTCTCTCTCTCTCTTTCTCTCTGCGCTAAAGCTCCTTCAGCAAGTAGCTCAGTCAAAGAGAGACTAATACATTGAGAGTTGGGCTACATCGCAAATGATTCAGACAGCCCTCCCTTTTCAGACATTTCACCCATCTCCATTCTCATTTTTGTCAAGAATAACTCTCTCTTTGCCAACTGCTGTCTCCCTCCATTCATGCCTTCAGATTTGTGTACAGTCAATCCACCCGGAAAACTGGAGCACAACAGAGCAGATATGGGGATATAAAAATATACACCAACCAGAGGTGCATAGAAAAATACAATATTAATAAATGGCTGATGAAAGTCACAGGTTCAACCTTCATCCACCACTGTGGAGTTAAAAAAGTGGGAACACTGATGTAAACACACAGGAACAACTTGTGAACAGACCACTTAGTCTGTAGGTAAAACATAAAACCAGTTCAACAATGCTTTGTTTAGGCCTACCTTTCCACAGAAGTTTTCGTCCAACAGTCAAGTGTTTAGTCAGCAAAGTTGATGGACTGTTGCCCAGGTGGCGTAGCGGGTTAACTTAGACTACTTCCGACCCGGAAACAGAGGACACAAACCTTTAGTTCCTGCGACGCAGAAACGCTCCGTGATCCCCACCGAAATTCCGCCATTCTTCTTCCATCACTGTTAAATCACAGAACTCTGAATTAACCTGCTCTCAGTTCATGGCCTAGAGTGTGTGGTAAACGGGTTAGGTACTTTAGGTGGGAGGCTCAGGAGACACGTATTAAAAGAGGGGTCAACATTGATGCAGCAGGGGAGAGAAACCCTGACTTTTGGTCCCTACAAAAATACTGGATCCTGTACACTGCAACCAATAGGTAGCTTTTAGCTGGACCCTGTGGAGTTTGAAAGATGTACTGTGGGCAACACAGCCTACATGTTAGGCTACTTGAGTAGTTTCTTCAGACTTTACAAATTCATCCATACAACTTTTTCATGAGCTGGGTACCCTCCATATTGTAAACTCACCTTAACATGTAAAATTGGAGTTCCCATTTAAGGTAAATGGGGAATAAAGGGACAGTGACATCATTAAAATAATAAGTTAATTAGAAGGAGGAGGTTAGGGAGGGGTTTCATGAAAATGTCAGGCCAAATGGCAGATGCCACTTCCACTCAACTTCCCCATCATAGAAGGTCAGGACCCATGACCCATATGGTATCTATCTATCTATCTACTGCTATCAGTATCTCAGCTCAGCAGTAGTGGATCTCTACCTCTCCATGACTTGGAAGTTGTCGTGTGAATTTCCACATCTCTCTGCTGTACAATCCCTCTCCATGCTCTCTCTCTCTCTCTCTCTCTCTCTCTCTCTCTCTCTCTCTCTCTCTGTCTCTGATGAGAGGAGCGCAGAGGAGAGACAGCATCAGAGAGAGACAGAGAAAGGAGATGGGGGTGTGTTACATGCAGTAATACGGGCTTCACAAATGGGTATACTGTATAGTCACAATTCACCACTGACTGAGCAAACGACTCTCAAACGATTGGAGGGGCTCAAAGAAGGCAGCGTGTGTGTGCCTGTGTTTGTGTGTGTGTGTGTGTGTGCTAGAAATCCACGCTATTCACGCATCTGCAGCTTTTTAAAAAATGCTTTTTTAGGATTCGGCATGGAGCCGTGATGCACCATGCAGCCACACTTGTATTCGAGGAGAGTAAACAAATAAGTTTCAACCTGCCAGCGACCCTGTTACTGTACAAGAAAGAACTCTAGTATTCCTTCAAGGACAGGCTACATGCACCAACAAATACCACAGCGCACCTGTAAGTAGCAAGGGTGTGATAAAAATGTCACAGAATGCCATTGTGACATTAAAAATGCCATAAGGCTCAGTCAGGTTACTATGAACTCATTATTGGGTATCACAAGCACATTATAGTACGCCCCTACGGATATATTACTGTGATACCAGTAAAGTGCCCTGAGGTCACATAATCTCAATATTAAGCAGTCTACTGCATATATAGGAAGACTCTAGGGCTATTAAAATGGGGGCTTAGAAATACCTCAATGATTAAAAATGCAGCTACTACACAGCATTTATGTTAGTATAACATTCCTGTGTCAGTAGGAATGTTGCAGGATTCAAATTGTAATAGAGCATTCAAATACATACTGAACAGAGAAGTAGCCTCTTAATACAGGAAGTAAGAATGCAGTGAAATACCATAAAGTCACTAAAACTCTTGGGCATCACAGATACATTCCCTCTCCCCACAAACATTATTCTTGGCATGGCTTGACATTTTATGGAATTGTCTATTATACGGTTTCTTGGTAGCCTATTGTGCAACCTTCCCACAATGCATTACAGTTTGCCTGGTCAGAAAACCAACACTTTCAGTATTGATTTGACACATAAATGGAGATGCAATAGCCTACATTTGACCAGTGACCTGTTTGTCACTCTCAGTTATTTGTCAGTAGACTGGAGGGTATACAGAACGCAGACTCTGTTAGTCCTTCTAAGGGTCACAGGGAGGCTGAAACATATAAGGAAACACGCTGGACAGATAACCAGTCTACCATGACCTCTGGGACAACACGCAAACTTTATACTGTGCAATGTCTTTTTGTTTGTTTTTTGTGTTCTGTTTTTTGCCATTAAAAAAGTTTTAAGGGCAATCTAGTCTTTTCTTTGCTGTTTACACACATTCAGAGAGCTTCATCTTCTTTAAAGATAATGCTAATGGCATTTCTGTTCCATGAGATAACAAGTAGAGTGACAGATAGTAAGCAAAGTCATGAGCCCGATTTTCATCAATAAAGACAGACGCGGGTGTAACAGTATTACAGAGAACAAAAGGTTAGTTTAGGTGTGGGAAATATAATATTCAAACCACACAATCAGTGTACCACAGCTTCACTGTTGCATCCATTTTGTAGTTGCTTGTCCAGGCAAGGGTTGCAGAGACAACAGGTCAAGAAGAACAACCCATAAAACCCCTGTAACTTCCACCATATGTGGAAGTGGAGGAGGGTTACAAACATCATCATGTCTGATGTTTGTACCTGATGTGAAGGTGCTTTGCTGCTCTGACACACTCTGCTGCAAACTGCTCCTGTGCAAATCAGCGATCATGGTCCACTGAAGCCAGAAGGACAATGTCAGATGGCCCCCCAATGCCTTCATATTGGACACTTTCCAGACAGTTTGGCTGCATCTTCTTGTACATGAATTTCACAGACAGGAATAGGGGCATGGCACATCCTTACTGGAGTCCAGTGCATATACAGTAAATGCATTTGCCTAAATGCCAATAAGGCAAATTGAGCTCTCATAATTCCTGCAGCAAGTCCCTCAGGATTACAAGGTAACATTGTCACAAGCATTTCCAAAATCCTCAAAACTAGCATAGAGGATTGGCAAAATCTAATAAAACACTAATTATGTGCAAAAGGATAACTTATTTATCGAAATATTTTAGGAACACAGGAACCTAGCTCAAATTGCATTCCATTGGTTCCTCTAAAGTTCCTACTCCTGTGGTGTTAAGGCACCAGTATACTCCATCAGAGCTGTGAGTCGGATGTTCGAATAGCTTCAGAAACCCCCTTCCCCCCCACACCTTTAAGATGTCAGAATTTGGGGGGCTGTGTCCGACAATTTCTGTAACTTTACGAAACCGACATTCATGCCAACGTCATGCCGTGATTGGCCAGCTGTGAGGTGAGAAAGGAGCCAGGGTTTGGACTTCTCTCTAGCTCTGTTTTTTCATTCAGCTATTTCTGTCACTTTGCATGTGACCAACTGAGTGCAACACTATGAAGGCCTTCAAGGAGAGACAGTCTGAACTTGTAGGCTGTTGTCCCCATATTTAAACGATATCACGTCCCCACGCATAGCTCACAGCTATTAACACTTTTGCTTTCTGCCATGGTTGGACAACATGACGTACGAACGCAGTTCTTTTGTAGTATAACCCAGCCTTTAGGGTGGAGTTTGCAGTACTGGATGTTGCTGACTTGTCAAACCCTGATAATTCAGCCACTTGTGTATAGCATTCATTCACACACAGATTGTCACTAAACAACAAACTCAGGCTCCCCCTCTTTACAGTTATGTTACACATTCCAGGTGTGTTACAGTGTGTACATGAGATCTACCCTCGTCCTTTGCTAAAGCACATGTAGTATGTTTTATTTGGGCTGCACCTGGCTGAGAAAAATCAACAATTCAGAAGGTTTGTGTACTGAGAAACGTTCTGTTCTGACTCCAGCTGCGAATGGACAAAGCTGGACGATCAGAGCAGTGAGTGGGTGGGACTGAAGGTGTCTGCGTGTGATTGTGTTTGTGTGTGTATGTATGTGTGATGGCTTGGGGATACCAGTGGTGGCAGACATCCTGGGCTGCTGTGTGTGTGTGTGTGTGTGTGTGTGTGTGTGTGGGTGTGTGTGTAGGGGGGTGTTACCAGGTCACCAAACAGCTGTCTGGGAGACAGAACGGCCGCAAGGGGTGTGCAGCACACACGCTCACACTCACACACACACGCACACACACACACAAAGGGAGGGAGGGTAACTCAACCACAAATGTGAAACAGACAGATAGGGGAACAGATGCTACAGTATCTAGCGTCCCCAAACACGCGCACGCACACACTCACACACACACCCGTGCAACGTAACATATGGAGATCAATTAGTTACCCATATATTTCCTGATCATTTTATTAAGAGTATAATTCAGCACTTCCTGTGGTTTTCAAGATGTAGTAATCTGATAATAGAAATCAATTTCTCATTTATTTCTCTCCCTCTCTCTCTCTCTCTCTCTCTCACACACACACACACACACACACACACACACAAATCTATACAAGTACAGTACTCATCTATGCTTGTACAGTACACATGATCAAGAGCTTTCACTGAGCAAATACACACTTGCACTCACACACAAATGTGCACACACATACTGCACACCCTACAAGGTGACACTCACTCTTACGCTGAAGGGTCAACAGGGAAGGAAAGAGAGAAGGGAGTGACAGAAATTCACAGAGTTCATAGGAAGGACGGTAGGGAAAACACATATCATGTGTAAATCTTTATTCCCTTTAAGTCGTTGTAGATTTTTCATCTATAGATATTCACCATCTGAAAAATAAGCAACACCTTGTCCTTGTTAATATGATATATAAAATGAAAAAAGAGTATAGGCTGAATGATGCTCTTAGTTGACAAAACTCCACATTTCAAAATGTTAAATTAACTTAATGTCCCCTTAAATTGATGTACAATAGTTTGGAAATGAACTCCTGAAATGGACTCTGAAAACAATCAGGTTCAGCTACTCATTAGGAATCTCAATGCAATGTAATCATTGAAGTGAAACAACTGTTCTTATTCTCATTTTGTGTTGCATTCAGTAGTACAAGATGTCAGGTATTCAGCATCCACCCACACCATTCTCTGAGCTTTTCCAGACTAAGCACCTATAAGCCTCATTAGCTACGAATGGAATAATATGATGAGATCAGAATTTTTTCCGCTTCCCTAAGCAGCATGACTTCATCCTGGATTGTTACTGCGCCACTGGTTGCATCACGAAATACCACAAGTCTCGACCCTTTTCCTGCATCCTGGCATAGTTTATTCTGGCCTCTCCATGCCACCATGCCCAAGGATTTGTTGTATTTTTTGTTGTGGTTTTCTGCAGGTTTAAGCATTTTGTAAGAAAATCTGCCATGTTCTTATTGTCTTTTAGTTGGTGTAGAATTTCTGGTTATTTGGTTAGTGTACACAATATTGTGCATCAAGGACCATAGTAAGCAAGTTTATTTATATAGCACATTTCAAGAGCAGAACAAAATAAATAAGGCAACCATCATACATACAGACATAAAACACCATAAAATAGAAATACATAGAAAAATGACACAAAGGCAAGCTGAGCTGCTTTTTTAAAGGTGTCCACAGTGTCTACAGATCTTAAGTCCAAAGGGAGAGAGTTTAGTCCAAAGTTTAGGAGCCTGGTCAAAAAGCTTAGCAGCAGCATTTTGGACCACTTGTAGATGATCCAGGGATGCTTTGCTGAGACATGTGAAGAGGGAGTTACAATAATCAAGACGGGACGAGATAAAAGTGTGAATTAACATTTCCATCTCAGCTTGAGACACAATGGGCCTGAGTTTCGCAACGTTTCTCAGTTGAAAAACAAAAACAAAACAGGAACAAATCAAACACTTGACATGTTGGTCCAGAGTCAGAGCCTTGGCCATAGTGACATCTAGATTTCTTATAAACAATATAGGTCATGTCGTCCTGGGTATGTAACCACAGAAAAATGTCAAATGATTGTCCCACCTTACTCAGCTGAATATGGCCACCACAAGGATCAGCCACCCACCACAGACCTGTGGCGTGGGTGGTCTGTTAACATGTGTTGGCACTGTCCAGTGAGAGAAGCAATGGAGCTTTAGGAAATTCAGTGTCAAGCTGAGGAAGGTACGGGTGCTGATTTGGAGTGCCAGCAGCTTGAGGCAAAAGCCGAGGAGGCACTGCAAAGTCTCTGAGCAAAACTAGCAAAATTAGTCATTTCCCTAGTACAAGAAGAAGATGACACTGTGCCCTCTGATACAGCAGCCACAACAGACATGAGTTATCCTCTGCCCCAGAGGACACAGACAGTTACATTCACTCAAGCCTCATGACCAGCCAAGAACCATCAGACTCCAGGGTCCACTTCTTCCCAAACCAAAAGACTGGTATCTAAAACCAAAATGCACACAACACCTCAAATTTAGCTTTGTAAAGTATGGACTCAACATATAGCTGTATCTCCTCCAGCAGACCTCCCTCCACAGCTGAATCCGCAGAAAACAGCTTCATCATGCGCCTGCTTCCCTCCAACAGAAGTACATTCCAGTAGCCAGTTTTTAGCATTACAGTCCCCACTTCTAATGTTGTGCCGAATCATAAATCATTCAGACAGTTTACTACAACTAAACAGACAAAAGCTACATACAAAATACTAATAAAGGATGAAATATTGAAATGTAGACCACATAATGATGAAACAAGGGCCAGATCACAGAAAAGGCAGACAGCATCATGTAATCATAATCAAAATAAAATAATTGCAGTGACTACAACCCTGATTTCCTGAGGGAGCCTATCTGAGCAGGTAAGTGGCTACTCACTTGTTTCTCTTTTTATGTTGGAGACCATCTAAAACTGATCACCTGGGGCTAAGTGAAGACCTTCTGCAATAAGTGTTCACTTTGAATAATGTCCCAGTGGCATATTTTAACTTGCTGTTTCACTATATATGACCCTCTGCTGTTGGTGGTAACAAAATAAGGTTTCTAATAAGGTTACATAATAGTTTGATGTTTGTAACCCTGCTGTTCAAAACAATTCATGCCTGCTGATTGCAGGTCTTTCATTCAGAGCACCTTTCCACTTGAGTCTTAACAAATTGCCCAAATTTACTATTGTTGACTACTGACTATTGTTGCTCAGCTTAAGATGAAAAAACATTTTTAAAAGGTCTTCAGCATATGCGATTTTAGGCAATGTAATGAGGGGTCGGTATGAGGTCAGAGTTAATAATTACGGTGGGTCAGGAAAAAATTGCATAACGGCACATCAAAAGGGCACATGGCTACGACAGAGTCGACAACGTGAAAATACTCAGCATAAAACGCAGTAACAGTGATGGGGACAAAATTGGCCATTTCAAAAAGTAGTGGCGACATGTCCCCAGCGTCCCCAGTGTAAATGACACCAAAGGTGAAAAAAAGCCCTCCATAGTTGTCGCTTTCTCCTTAACCCACAATAGAATTGTGTTATATTTTATTGAACCTTATTTTCCTCCTTCAAGGGGATGTCAGAGGTCAGCATCAGCTGGGGCTGCTGGGGATTCAATGTCTTGCTCAAGGACACTTCAGCAGAGTATAGTTGCTCATTGTAACAGGGATTTACACCCAGGCTTTCCAGCTGAGGATCGCTGCCATTCTGGATACCTAGTTTCTTTTGTAGCTTCATAACTGTCGTCCCAACAGACAAAGCTGTCACATCACCACCTGACAAAGCTGCCTCGCACTGAATCTCAGCAGGTGCTGAAGGAGGAAACTTTTTGAAGAGTGGTATGACCAATCTTGTGGGGTGTTTTGCTGCCACAGCCAAATGTGGGTATCCAATTAAAAGCTGATAGCGGATGTTTCATGGCACCATGAAGATGGAAAACCTGGCTGGGCTGACAGCAGACTGTTACCAGGTGACTGACTTGTTTGAAGAGTAGATAAATGAAGTGACATATGGAGATGCGTGTGGGTCTATCTGCAGGGCTGTCTTTTTAAACCACGCTTCAGAGAGGTTATAAGCAAAAAAAAGAGAGATGTTTCTTTAATGGGCGAAGACAAAATCAGTCTTTGAATGCAGCTTTGACTGGTTAATTTCAATCGTGGAGGCGCGGAGCTGCATTCAAACCCAGAATCTGTCTGTTAACACATCAAAAGACAGTGCTGTCTGAAATGAACAAAAAGCCAAAGACTAATTTTATTACAAACTGGCGATAAATTAAAATTGAATTTGCAACAGTAAATCCATTAACCAGACAAAGGCTTTAATAAATATTGGCATTTAAAAAGAAACGCTATTAGCAGGCACTGTGGTTCTGTCAGAGGAGGAGGGACGGGAGGCTTTTTATTTTTTCCGGGAATCTGTCATCTTGACCTTTACTTCTCACAGGAACATATTAAAACTGACATTGCTTCACTAACAAACACACATGCACTCAAAGACATGCACACACACACACACACACACACACATAGTCCTTCAGCACTAGAGGTTACTGTCACATTTTTTCTCATGTGTATAGGACGTTCAGCAGCACCATCTAGTGTTGCATTGAATGAATACAATGTAGTCGTGAATTCAAAGTCCTGAGGAAAGATGGTGCAGCAAAAGCATGTGGGCTAAGGGGCTGAAAGTACAGTTTGCAGTTTTCAGGGCTGGGGTTGCTCTTCTCTGTCCAATCAGTCCTGTTACAGATGTATTACGTTTTTTTTTTTAATGAAAAAAGACTAAACTGATTTGGATGGTTTGGTGAATGATTTCGAACACAGCTCATGTAATTTCATTACACTAGAAACTAAAGGGAAGAAACCTGATTATGCTCCATATTAAAGACAGACATCAAAACTTTAAAACTGCAAATTCAGTTGCCCTTGACTTAATACTCTGAGGATGAGAATCTTCCTTGATGTAAAATGATGTACTGTACCTTCTGCATGTTAGATTTCTTATTTGACAATCAGACATTGCCACCTAGTGGTGTAGTAGTAGCAGTAGTGTGATACTTCCCTACAGAGGCAAGGCAAGTTTATTTGTGTAGCCCCTTTCAACAACAAGGCAACTGGAAGTGCTTTACATGAGACAGAAAGACATAAAAGAAAAGATATCAAAGAAACACAAGGCAATATAAAAATACAACATAAAAAAACATATAAATAGGATTTTAAAAAGACTAAAGCAAAATAAAATAGACCTGTTATAAAAGAACTAAGAGTTGGAGCAGGTCTCAAGTTTTCTTGGAGTTTGTTCCAGATATGTGGTGCATAAAAACTGAATGCTGCTTCCTTAGTTTTGACTCTGGGAACAGGCGATCTGGGAGGTCTGGACTGTTCATGACGGAGCAGCAGATCAGAAATGTATTTTGGCCCATTCAGTGCTTTAAAAACCAACAGTAGTATTTTAAAATAATTTCTCTGACAAAGAGTAATCCAGTGTAAAGAACTGCAGTGATGTGATCCACTTTCCTGGTCTTAGAAAAGACTCTAGCGCTCTGAATCAGATGCAGATGTCTGATCCACTCTTTACAGAGACCTGTAAAGACCCCATTACAATAGTCAACCCCACTGAAGAGAAACACATGAAAACGTTATTCTAAATCCTGCTGAGACACAGATAATAGTCCGATTCTGTAATTGTCTTAATGTGGATGTTAAAATTTCAATCGCCGAGTTCATGACTACATCAAGATTTCTGGACCTGTTTGTGGTCTTTAAGGTTAGCGACTGGAGGTGAGCACTGACTTTTAATTGTTCTTCTTTGGGTCAAAAGACAATTATTTCTGTTTTATCTTTTTGGCACATCCAATCACTGATTTGTTCAATGCACTTACTCGGTGCTTGTATGGGAGAGAAATGTATTGTAGAATATTTAATTTACCTTCAATGACTAGAAATTTTTTGTATATTCTTTAAAGCCTCCTTTAGTGACTTCACAACTTCAAAGTTTAATTAAGCCTGATGTGAGAGTAATTTACTGGTTTGCAAATCACAATAAAGGTAGTGAGTGATTATCTTGTCTTGTTTGTGTTAAACTGGAGATAAACAATCACATTTTTATTGTAACCTGTGAAACTGAAAATTGAAAAGGGCTCATCAAATGACAGATTTAAATGAAACATTTTGCAAATCAGCAAAAGCACAAACAAACATATCGCCCACTGGTTTATCCCCATTATCCAAGAACACCGTGGACTGTACCTCCTGTATAATTGACAGTCCCTCACTTTGCTGAAGGCACATCCATCATGTTTTTGATCATGCAGACGCTAGTAAAGAAACTTTGGTACCCCACAAGAGGAAAACAAACTTACCACATTCGTGTAACATTTGAAGAAACTGGGTGAGAACGTGTTTTTCCTGCAGAAACTACAAAATATTAAACAGTGTGAACACAACCTAGAGCAAAGACAGAACAGTAAAGCAATAGAAGAACAAGTAGACTGAACACTTCATGTTGTTCATACCTCTTTTTGACTCTTTAAACAATGTTGGCCAGCGAAGAATTGCAGGTGCTGTTCCCAATCATGAATCTGTGTTTGGTATATTATTGGTGTTTATTTTACACTGTAGCCTAACCGATAGTGGATTTATGAGGCCAGCACAGATATTGATATTTGAGAATTAATTTTCTTTTTTCTTTTTTATAATTGGCTACAAGATATTAGCATAACATTTAAGAGTTGCAATATAAACTTGTCAGTGCTCTCTGGTAGACAATCTATGTGATGGTGCCACAGTTTCTTACTAAAACATATATTTGGCATTTCTGTACTGCAATTTCTTGTTACGTATCAGCCAATACTGATAATCTGCAATAAGCTAAATGGGGGATATACGGCCCTGGGTGATTTATTGGTTGGGCTCTTGTACAAACAGTAGGAATTACTTATTAATGGGTAAATTAACACCATCAACATGAGAAACAAAGCAGACAACATCAGTCAGGAATAAAAAAATCTTGTATTTTTTAATTGACAGGGAAACATCCTTCAGGACAACGGTAGGTCATCACACAATAATCAGCAACGATACAATGTAGAGAGTCCGACTGTGTGGAGCCTTTAAACACCTCCCCTGTTCCCTCCCTCCCTCCCTCCCTCTGTTACAGGGAATAATGGAGGGCTTATTATTGCAGACACTTTGGCTCTCCTCTGACAGACAGAACACACCTCCTCCCCTCCTTGTAAGGCTTGGGGGGTTTGGGGGTGGGGGGTGCCTGGGCCAATCACTGAAGGGTAATAAAAAAGAAAGAAAGAAAGACAGAAAGAAAAACACAAGGCTTCTGATTGATCAAAGTCAAGTTCTATCACAGTTTGAACTTTCTGGAGTCTGGCATTGTGGCAACACTTGAGTTGTGTCGGGAGCGTGATCAGCTTCACTGCGAGGCCGGACCAGCTCAGTGTCGAACCAGAAAACACAACTTATTACTATCCTTATCTGTCCCTTACAGAGCATCAGGGCTGAGGCTACTCCTACATAAAATATACATCAGTTAATTAGTTTCACCATCACCAGAGTTCTACCATGTTTAGAGTATCAGGAGAAAAAGTGAAAAAAGGTTCACCTTGACATTAAATAACGTTGGTTCTGAACAAAAAAGAACCAGATAGGTTTCCATTTCTCTCTATAAAACTGTATAAAGAGGAGCTCTGTCCTCATACAGTAAATAACCACCCAGTATTGCATTGGACAATAAAGAATAGGGTAATTTAATCAGTATTTCATCAGATACCAATTAATCAGAGCCCAGTGCAATTAGGTAGTCAATCTACAAATGGAAACATCTGAAAATGCAAATATCAAAATCTCTAAAACATCCAGATGATTCTTTCCTAAAAGATTTTTTTCTTAAATCAGAACATGCAATAGTCAAAACTGTTTCATCAAAAACAGGATTTAAATACTGAGATCCAAAGATCTGTAAATCGTAAGAACAATTATGCATTCACTCTACCAAACTGTGTCGATTAATATGGCGATATGCTGTAGACCGGGGTTGTCTGCACTAAGTCAAATAAGAGTGAGACAGAAAGAGGCTGTCTTCAGACAACTTAAAACCTCCCATTGCTGACAATCTGTGCAGGAAGAGGACATGAGACAGGACAAAGCAGTTGCACAATAACCGTGTGTTGAAGCACATACTGTATTAACAGTGTTTTAAACCAGGGGACGCCCAACTGTGCCATGTACAGGAGGGAGGACAACATCTCAGACTCCAACATCAGATGTGCTTCTGTATGTCAGAACTGGAAGAAGAGTGCTATCAAAAGACAAACAAGCTGCGTTCATCAGCAGCAACGATTTCATTGTCCGAGAGCCTTTCATTCTGTCTTTGCAAGATTCAAACCTTTATCGAACTTTGTCTGTTCTTTTTGCCTCGCGGTCACCTGAACTCACAGAAGTAACACTGTACTGCTGAATGTGGCTTTATCCAAGGACGACAACCAATCACGGGGCTGCGCTGTAGTACATGCACAAAGGTCAAAGGTGTTGTTGACCTGTGGCAAAATTAAGATGCCATACAATCATTTCTTCCATTTCTTTTTTCCTTATGTTTTCTGTCACAGTTTTGCCCCCTGAATGCATACTGCTTGGGAGGCGTAAAGATGATTGAAGTGTTGAAAGAGAATGATGATTTGATGATAATCTATAATAATCTGGACCATCCTCTTTTTTTTTTAATCACTGATCTCATGTTTAAAAGGGTTTCTGCAGGTATCAGCACTCTCTTATAGCCTTTTAATGCTAGTCTTAGCATGATGTAAGGCCAATTTTGCATCTGAATGAATGAACATAAAAATTATTGTCCTCCATGAACGTTTTTTTTTATTTAATGCCCATAAAAAAAAGGACTGGAGGTATATTAATAAAATGCAAGGCTTTACTTGTTGCCTAACTGGTCTAATACTATTTCAGAGTTTTTACTGACCTCCAGAGACCCTTTGTCACACAGTTAATCAATCACAAATACTTTGAATTTGGTTGGCAATACCTATCAAGATATATACAACTTTCCATTGCACAAGTATAAGAAATACTGGGCCTGCGGTGATTTTGGTACAGCATCAAAGCACTTTGGTTTGCACTCAGATTACTGAGGAGTTGTGCATGTTACATGCTGATCAGAAAAAATAAAGACGCCATCCCAGCCAGCTGCCTTTGAAAGGGGAATCAGCACCCAAGTAGCTTATAAGCATGCTTCTTGTGTACCTGTAGCCAAACCGGATTGTGCACAGAAATAGAATAAAATACATATTGTGCTGTATCGGAATAAAAGTATGGCTTGGTAAGATAACGTTCAGCCACTGGAAGGAAAATGCTTGTCATTCTTTGTCATTCACACCTTAGAGGTTACATGATTACATCTGTGGATAGGTTAATTTAACATAACTGACATGTAGGTAAGAAATACGGTGTGTCGTCTCATGCTGATCTAATCTGGTGGGTTCAAAATAAAATGAAGGGAGTGATAAATTAGTTATTGAGTCCTCAGCAGAGATGCACGTCACTTGTCCGCTTACAGTAACACCCTAACATCAGCGGGTGGGCCTGAGCTTTTAGAGAAATCTACACTACCTAACACAGCTTCCAGCCACACCCATGCCACCGCAGCCACACGCAGGGGGCAAGTACCTATAGTAGCATGAACACTAGAGATAGAAATACTATCAATCATCATATAAAAATGGGTTTATATCATATATAGTAGTTCTACAGTATGTACGAACACAAGAGTGTGGTTGTTGTATGTAGTGTGGATGTAACTATATTTTTCACAAGTATATATTATTATTGCACTCTGGCTACACATATTTAGTAAGTTAGTTAGTTTGGTTGTCTTTAGATGTACAGAACACTAAGTGGTGTCAAAGCTGATCCAGCTTGAAAACAGCTGTAGAAGGGGGGTCAGTGATGGCGGGTCATACGTTTTTTTTGTTTGTTTGTTTGTTTGTTTTTCATGAGGATAATACTGGATTTTGTTCATTTTGTATATTTTCCCACAGCCAGCAGCCCACAGATGTATTAAGCTGCTTGCAAGTTGTTCTTGTATAACATATCTAATCAAACCTTATCAAATAAATACATTGAAGTACAGTTTTTACAGTTTTTTTTCTGGGTTGCATATCATTTACTATATTTCAACTCACTACACGGGTAAAACCACCCTTGTAGTATAATAACCACATTTAGATTTGAATTTGTGGAGAGAAAGTACACAGGTTAAGCCAGTAGTCTCAGTGTGGAAAAACATCTTAAAATGAATTTGGTTTGCATCACTGAGCCCACTTCTTAAGACTGTTATTTAGACATCAAATACATAGAAATCTGAGACAAAACTACAGAAACACATCACACCCCTGTTCTCGTCTTTCTCTTTTTCAGAATAGAAAAATAAAATCCCACTCCTCAACCTCAGCTAGCCTGTTGAGAGGAGGGTTGATCTCCTCCACTGCTCTCTCCATTTTGAAAAGAAACATACATTCACAAGAGGACAACAGAGGAAAAACAAGCAACTTGAAATTCAAATTTGTGTGCAAAAAACACTTTAGATCTCTATAAAAATATGTGCATATGGATAGAGCTATTTTTAATCTCACCAAATACAGTATTTTCCTTTATTTACACTGCACAGATACACAGATAAACATACACTACAGCTCTGCCCTGCTCCCCCTCTCTGTCGTTGCAGGCATAAGAATAACATGGCCGACTTCCATGACAACAGATGTGACAATACTCGCACATAGGAAAAAACGCAGACACGCTCACTCACACACACTTCTGCTCTGATCAATGTGATCGAGGAGCAGAGGAGGGGCAAGCAGAACTTCTGTAGAAAACCTGAAGTTGCATATCCCACGATTCCCCCCCACGCTCGCATTTCACAAACCACTTCCTGTAAAGGTCAGAGGTAATCAGCCAGACGCTGCTTCCTGATTGGCTTGCGTGGGTGGGGACAGTGTGTCAAAAAAAAACTTTGGCTACGGAGTTAGGTGGCTTTAGTCCTGGTGTGTTATTAGTATAAGTCCCAAACACACCATGTACAGTGGGTACTGTTTGACTGGTACGGCCTCAGTGGATCTGCTGTCCTTTAAGCTGGGTTTAGGAAAATGGATCCATTGTCTGTTAACCTAGGATGGGACTGTACCAGCGTCTCTCTGGAAAGAATGTCTTTTCAGTATTCATCTAAACAAAAACAAACAAAATCCCTCTCCCAGTAAACTTCTTCTTCTTCACTCATTTTCTCCCCAGCAGCAATCTCTGCTGAGGTCAGCCGAGGCCCTTCTACTCCTACTACTTAAGAGATTTTGGACCAATTAATTCACTTCCTGAAGGCAATGCTCAATGTTCATTGGGCGGTCCTCCGATTCTTTGCACTGAATCCAGCACCGCTTCCCAGTCTGTTGTCGAAAGGGGAAGAGCAGGTGGCTGAATCAGCGTCTGATAGGCCAGCTGACAGGCCGCTCATGTATCTGGACTGTGGTTGGTCGAAGGTGAACTGAGGGAGGGGGATGTAGTCCCCTGTGAGAGGGGAGTGCCTTGCAGCAGGGGAGAGGGAGTGTGTCTGTGAGAAAGGCATTGTGTTTGGGAGCAGAGGTGCATGAGGCTGGATAAAGATGTTTGGGCTGATCGGGATGTGTGGGTGTGTAGGTGTGGATGCATGCGGTGGAGTGTATGACTGAGTGTGTGTCGGGGTTGATGCCCGCGAGGGTGTTAGTGTGTGTGTTGGTGAGTGTGCTTGCAGCGGTACGTGGATAGGTGTGAGCACCATGTGCATCGGGGAGTGCATCTGTATGCACATCTGTGGATCTGCCGAGACGTCTTGCGTGTGCATGTTTGACTGTGTGTGTGGCGTCAAGTCATAGGATGGGGTCCTGCGTCTCAGCATCATGCTGCAGTCAGCCAGTTTTGGGGGTGAGGCGATTTGGGGGTGTTCCCTCTCTGAGGGCGGGTGGATTGATATACAAGGAGGACTCATCTTTTTCTTTCTGTGGCCGCCCCCAACTGACTGCACCCTTACAGGAAATGCCTGACCACCTTTTTCCGACCGGTGGGCCTCACGTGTAAAGTGTTGGTCACTGGTGATGACCTCAATGGAGTGGCGCCGCTGGTCGTCAGGGTAACCAGCAGACAATGATGACGGCTTGTCCAGGAAGCCCTGGTTGTCAACGCTAAAACCCTTCCTAAAGTCACAGTCCTTCAATCCCGCCCCAAGCAGACTGAGCTCGCTCCTCGAGGAGGAAGGCGGTAGCGGGGGAGGAGGCGGGGATGAGGTGGAGTCGAGAGGGTACGGGGTGGTGTAGGGTGAGAGGGAGTGGCTGCGGCCGACCTTCCCTCTGCTCTCCTGGCCTCCTCCCTCCTCATCTCTCCACCTGTGACGGGCTGAACTGGTGATGTGATACACCTCCTCATCTGCCGGGTCGCACAGGGAGGCAGCAGAGGGCGGCCTAGGTCTCCGAAGGCTGGGAGGGCGCAGGGGGACACGGGGGGAGGGAGGTGGAGGGAGAAGAAGTGAGGGGGAAGGTGGCGGAGGAGGGAGCCCAGAGGGGGAGGACAGTAGAGGAGGCAGACGAGAAGGAGAGGGAGGAGGGAGTGGGAAGGCAGAAGGGGAGCATGGTGGGAGAGAGAGGGCTGAGGGGGAGGAGGGAGGAGGAGGAGGCAGAGGAGATGGGGAGGAGGTATGAGGAGAGAGGGGAGAAGGGGAGGGGGGAGGCAGATGGACAGGATTGGGCCTCTCTTGTTGCTCACAACTCTGGGACTCCACCGAATCCAGTTTAACTGCCACCTGCAACATAACAACACACCACCATGACACTTTTCATCAACAAATCTGAATGTGTTTGTCTATTTAAGGGTGTAGGCAGCGTCTCTCACCTGTCTGCGCAGGGCCCGTGGGGAGGGGCTGGGCGTGGGCGGGGCGATGCGGGGCAGGGAGAGGTTAGGAGGTGGCCGAGGGCGAACGGGGGAAACGTCTGGCACCTGCAGCAGTGCGCGACTCTCACATGGCTGGGAGTGGACCGACGTCACTGAGCCTGAAAACGTAAAGCGTTTGAATCATACACGTGATATAACCACATGTACACACTCTCAATGCAAACACATGCATTTTTGCAGAAAACACATGCATAATTGGGCATATACAAACACACACACACACACGTACTTTGGGATCATTTAAAAATATCATATTTAAGTAATGAAAAAGTAGATCACTAACACTTTATTTTGATAGAATATTTTGATTTGAGCTACAAGAAGAACCATTCAATTTAAAGTTTTTGTTCAATTTATTTACAATTGCTTCAAATTTGCTATCAAAATAAAGTGTTTTCTGATTGAAAAATCGTTAGCACATTCAGTAGGTTGCTCATCAAAAAAGATATGTTATCAGTAAAGTAGCAGCACTGAGCTGATTGTCAGGGATGGAGTCATATAAGGCCAGTTTGCTGGATGTAATATTCTGCATAAGATCCTGGTTACATTAACAGTTCCATGTGACTGTATTTAGACAGTCATGCCACGGAGCGTTAAGGTCCTCATAGCATACAGCACTCTAATGCGTCATGGCGATCAAGTGCAAAGTAGACAACTCTAAATAAATGTGATTGTAAAAAGATGAAGATGAAGCAGCTCCATCATAAATTAAATCTGTGTTCAATAACTGCTGGGAGATTATATAACCAGGCTCTCAGGCATTCTGCACACACAGGTCCAGTGCACCTGTGAGTTCAGATGGAATCACAGTAAAACAGGTTAAAAACATTGCAGCAAAGTCAGAGTTAGATCTTGAACAAGTTCAGTTTCAGTTGGTACTTTCAGGCCAAGCTGTAAAGCCACTTGATTATAAATGTGCCGCTTTCAATCTTATATAGCGAACAATAGACACATCACCACAGCTGTGATGATTACATTTTTTACATATATAGTTTTTCTGACTTTGCAGCTTGGCCATTAAGTCAACCATCATTCTCGTTGAGTATTCAGTCATTCCACAGCTGAGCAGATGAGCCTGTGTGAAGGTTGCAGAGATTCACATGTACCGGCTCATCCACTACAGTCAGTACCTTGGGACAGTGCTGGGCCTGTCCACAGCCTGGCCACAACATGCCATTAGAATCTGACTGTAGATAAAACAGTGCTTGTCAGTGCTTAGAGTATTATTCTCAGCATGTTTATTCTGCTTCTAATTTATCTTCGTCTTGTTTTGGAACTGGAAAGAAAAGCACCACCAGTGTTATGTAATGTCATGTTTGAGTTTACAAAGGATGATTTAAAGATGTCAGTCTGACTACAATTGCTGTTTAGTCATTATATTTTACAAAAACTACAAACCCTGAAGACAAAGGAACATTCTAAAAAAATCAGCAACAAGGTTATTTACTAATGCTGTGAAGGAGACAAAAAACTTTCCAAACTGTCAGATTGACTCTCATACATTTCTGTTAAAAAACTATCCTGCTGTAGCTCTGAGCCAAGTTCACTCTTGTACTACCTCCCACTTGAACAGCACTCCTTCAGCTTCCCAGCAGCAGTAAGTTCACCGAAGCTTTCTCTCTCTGCCTGTACCTGTGCCTGTCTCTGTCTGAGCTTCAATCTGCGTCTCTGCAGGAGCCCAGTTTCTTTTACATATAATCTATGCTAGGGTACATAGTGTATATCTACTGTACTAGATAGTAAAATTTGAAAACCATGTCATATTAACAAAGGTAAAAAATATATATATTTTGTTAGCATTCAAAAACTATAGCTCTCATGGAATATGTTGTAGTTGAATGCTAGCAAAATAATCATTTGCAGACTGTGCATGGTACACTTAACTGTGCTTTGAACCCTTGATTAACATAACTAGCATCCTAAAGAGGATTTTGTGGACTTGCGTGGGACTATTTGGTTGGTGTCCACCGCTGTGGACTGACAACTTGCCATTTTTTTTGCAATGCCACTTTCATATTTGTCAATCTGTGCATCATGACTTGATTATGGTGCGTAACTAATAGCCGTTTTCCATAATATCCTCTGGGAAAGGGTTTCTGAATGCCAAAGATGTAACATTTTGGAATAACATAAACTTTTATCATTCAGTCCCATCTGTCCCAATTTAGCAGTGTTTCAAAATGCTCCAAAAATTGGGGCTTAAACAGCACTGGAAATCTATAGTATCTTAACTACATGTGAGACAAATGTGTGTTAACAGCTAGACTGAAGGACTACTGGAGGACCCAGGGCTCCATACAAACCGCATACTTAGACTAATATACTTAAAACTTCAATTCTTCATTGAAATTAAATCATTGCATTAGCCAGATGTGGCTGTAAGCATTGGTTTTAGTTTGGTGCTAGCAAAACGCATGCATCATGGAACAATCTTAGTCCATGTGAAGTCTATTGAATAGGATTAGCAACTGTGTCTCTTAGAACAATATCAGTGGCTGTCTAATACACAGAAAAGATAGAGCACCAAAACTCCATGCTGATCTCATGTCTAATATTTAAACCTTGAACAGATAAGTTACCTGAATGCTGGTGCTGGGGACTGAGGTCTACCTCCTCCAAAGGGTAGGGGGCGCTGGCGGGCCGCACAGGTCGGAACATGTAGCTGTCGTTAGGCAGAGAGTGCATCCTGGATACAGACATCTTCCTTGGCGACAGCAGGTCCTGGTCACCATACTGCACCTCTTCCTGCTACGGAGGGAGACAGAGATCACACAGCTCTATCACTGACTGTGTGTTCATGCAGTAATACTGCCTATTGCAACACATGCTGTTTCACAATGAATTAATTAAATGAAAGGACTTGTTCAGAAACACATACTACATGCAGCCTACTTTCCTCCATTACTCCCCTAATTAGACTTCCAGTGTAGTTTCAGGGTTAGTCAAGATTCCTGACTGACTAATGAGTAAGGTAATGTCCTTCCTACCTGTCCAGGTGAATGTGGACATGGCCCAACATAGGTCCCTCCCACTGAACTGTTGTTGGAGGTTGTGCTTAATTTCCGTTGCCTCTCCATAGCCATTTCCAAGGCGATCTCTGCATCCATCTCTGCATCCTCTTTAGCCTCCTGCAAAAGCAGATATAGTTTTACTTAATGATTACATTTTAAATTAAATGTTGATATCCATAAAAACAAAGTATCAATTTAAGTCCAAAAGGGGCAAAACTGTAATGAGACAGTAATAAATACATGAATGTCATGTATACCTTTGGCTATTTACATAGTCTTTGTTCACACATGTACACATTTATCACATGTGTCTATATATGTGCATTTGTGCACTTTCTTGGTCGTAGGCTTTCCAGCTACTGTACCTTGTTGCTTTCTTCTAGATGTTTCATCAAAACAGCCACCACCACATTGACCAGCACAAACTGGGCCATGAGCACAAAGGTGACAAAGTAAATTGGAGAGACCAAAGGCAGGTAGGAGAGACAGTGGCGGTCGTCTGGATGACACTCCCTTAACGTGTCCTTAAAAGACACAGAGAAAGATTCGAAAAGAGGGGCAGAAAGGAGAGAAAGGGAACAAGAGAAACAGAGAGTGAAACAGAGTGGGACACAAACACACACACACACACACACACACACACACATCACCAGTTATTACAGCTGGACATGCTCAATTGAACAACTGTCTGTCCAATACATAGACTGTATATAAAGATGGACGACATGACAGCTCCCCAATAGTGAAGTCAAAACATCTCAATCGCCCTCTGGTGGCTTGCTGCAGTATAGGTCATAAACCCCATTCACTCCACTCCATGTTAGTGGATGGACCATGGGCCAAACTGAAAAAAATCTAAATTACACGTCAAATAAATTTTTGCCAAAGATGGTTTCTGTCATTTTAGGTAGTTCTTATCACGCTGATGTTTCTTCAAGTGTTCATTTTTCTGATAAGTTTGGTTTTAATCAGTAATTTGATGCAAAAAAAAAAGGGGTGAGATGTGAAACGAAACTGCGAGTGTGCTCGTGATTGGTTCAGGCGGGTGTAAAGGCAATGTCCACTTCACATTACGGTTTGACAAGTATTCTGAAAAAATCCTGTCCCCAAATGTTATAATCCACAGATATTCAACATCATGTCATAAAAAATCTGCCAGAAATGAGCAAGTAGGCTTATGACTCATATCATTATTGTTGTTTAACACTAATAGCCAAACAAGAAAAATAAGTTATTCTCACTACTGACCTTGTTTGTATCAGTTGGCCTGATTGTATCATGTCAGTTAAGGATGATTATATCATACATCACATTTTTTAATAAAGTAAAAATCAAGATGTGACAGTGTTGACATTTCTCAGCTCTAAGCCACTTTATTATTTCATAATTGGCTTTGGAGGTCATTGCTCTCTCTGTGGTTATGGGATCATCTAGTCATAATTTATGTGAGTGTGTGTGTGTGTGTGTGTGTGTGTGTTCATACTTTCATAATCCCATTCCAGTTGTCTCCAGTGGACACTCGAAACAGCGTGAGGAAGGCCATCCCAAAATTGCTAAAGGTTGCGTGACGACTCAGACCCTCACATGGGTTGTTGTCGTTGCACACTAATCAACACACAAACATAGACAGATATTAATTACACTACACTATAGACATGGTGGTTAAAAAAAAAGCAAAAATAACAGGGATAAAAGTTAGCATACATGATCACATCAAGTGTCAGTGCCCTGATGTTTTAGTCCTATGAAGCAGTGTACACTGAACACACAAGCAGCTGCTAGGCAGTGTGTCCCTATGGACATGACAGAGAAGAGGAGAGGAGAGAGTTGTCTTCTGGAGGACAGTGAAAGTCTCCATCGGTCTCTGAGTCAATTTGACAGAAACCCCCTCAGGAGTCTGTTAACAGAATCACAACAACCGCAAGAAGATATCTTCCTTTGTTTCGAACCCCAGGTCACATTAGCAGGAAGCTACAGAGAAACGAGATAGTCCTTGTAGTATTATATACCTTGTTTCTTATTCTAAACATCAAAATGAGAGGTTTTCATAATGCCAGTGTGTAGCTCAGAGGACCAGAACAGGGCAACTTTCCATAATAATAAATTGAATCAAACTTTACTCATAAAGCTCTTTTCATGCAAGACTGAAATGCACAAACAAACAGTAGCCATACCATTAAGAGACAAAACAACAATAATGCCATAGATTTTATAAAATACAGGACACAGGTAAAAAGTGGGCTAGATGATACAAAATAAAACCAGTTTGAGTAAGTATTTGTAAATGTAAAGCTAAAAATGTATGTTCCTCCAGTCGGCAGAAAGAACCACTTCTCCCCAAGTCTGAGTCATGGCCCAGCAGCAAGAGGATGGGGGTGGAATCATCTGATCTCATCATTAGGTTTCAAGAGATCAGTAATGTGATTTAGATTCAGATTCAAATATATTCAATATCAACTACGTTGAAAATACCTGCTATTGGCACGGCAGCTTGAATCCAAAGCTGTATTAACATTCAAACCCTCATTCCATCCCTTTTCATATTTCCCTTCCCTACGACCTTCTCTTATCTGTTCAGCCTTCTGCAGACACCACGGTTACAGAGCTGAGACTTTACTGCTTTATATGAGCTTGTGTTGTATTCTCTTTTCAGCTTAATCAAATAAATCAATGTGAAGATCCTTTATTGAAAACCTTTCATGGGAAATATATGACATAAACAACGGGAAAGAGACATGTTTTGAATGTTGTTTAGTGTAAAATTCAAGGTCACCAGTCACAAGAAACCTCTTGAAGCTTAAAAATGTCTATGATGAGACGACATACTGTAACCTCCAGTAATGACTGGGTAAAAATTCAACACAATATGACAGTCAGGAAGTAATGTTTCCTGATCCTCACCAAGCTGTACTGCAATATTCTCCACCAAACTCCTCTACAAGCCTGTACCAAAATCTAATTCAGCCCGTTCAGCTTTGTACGCTTTAAAACAGCATTTAAAGTGAGACACCGACAGGGAAAAGAAGGCGTTCGGCACATCCAAAAGCTTTTGTCAGCAGATTGACAAAAGCAAAAATCATAGCAAAAAATGGAGAGGGATTTTTGCTTTATAAAACTGAAAAACAGACATCCCTTCCTTTTCCCAATGTGACGAGCAGAGGCATAATAACATTTCACAGAAATCAACCTCTTCATCACCAAGTTGTTTTCATTTTGTCCTCCCAGATGCCTTCTTGTTAATCCCCCTCCCTCACACATTGTTGCGCTCTCAGAGAAAATGAGTTAGATGGAGCTGTCCTATTGAGGAAGCAATATGTAAATAAATGTGATCATGCAAATGTGATCTTTTCTTGTTAGAACCAGGCCTCTGATGTGAGAGTGGCGGAGAGAAAGAGAGACAAGGAGACAGATGGTGGTAGAGAGTGAGGATTCAGCAGAGACAGTTCAGGCGGGGAAATTTGCTGTAAGTCGTGACTGTGGTAGTAATAAGTGGATTCAGGAACCCTTTCTGCCGAAGCTTGTAGATCGTGGTGCGTGTGTGAGTGTGTGTGTGTTTTCTGCCAGTAGTGTGACTGACCCAGTTTGCCAAACAGCTCCACTCCCAGCGCAGCATAGATGAAGAAGAGCAGCATGAAGAGGAGACCAAGATTTCCCACCTGGAAGCAATACGCATGTTAGATCCCCCTCTGCACACCAAACACTACAGTGTAAATATTGCTTGCTTAAAGACATTAAGATTAATTTCATTGTATTTATTCCATCCGACACAAATCTAACCATGCATTATAAATGGAATAAACATATTTACAAATTTCTTGCACCGAAGTGAACTCTTTGCTATTTGGATATACTGCAAATACCAGGCTGACATACATTTAAAATGGGCCTAATACAAACTACATTAGGTTACACATTGACTTCCTCATTGACATATTGCTCCTATTCAGACTGGGATCGTAAACACTGAGGGTTATGTGGCAAGTATTTGCTTGCTGACAAGGCCGAATACAACACAATAAAAAACAGACTTCTTAAAATGAACAGGCAGACATGTTTTCTGAGTTTTTCTCCAGCAAGAAATCAGTGAAAGCTTTGACATTTTCTATCAAAAGTCTGAGTTATTGACCGCAGCTCTCTACTCAGTACACTGAGAAATCTGGTGGTGGACCTGGAATGCTCATCAAGGACTTTTGGGCAGATCCTGTGAACTTTACGCCTTTCCTCTGACTACATCTGCATCGTACCGTCACAAAGTTCCCAGCATGTTGTCTTTTATCCAGTTCCTTAAAATATGTTCTTGTGCACTCTGTGCCCTGATGGTTGTATCTGTACACTTGACATTTAGAAAACAGCAAAACAATGGCGTCTGTCCCTGCATGTGCATCATAGTCTTTGGTGCAGCTGCTCTTTGCCTCTAAGAACTATGCCAGGCAGCTGGAGAGAGAGACCTGAGATACTCCCCCAATATCCGTGGACATACTGTAAAAGGAGTGTGTTGACTGGATAGAAAAAGCACATCGAGTAACATCAGGGAGGAAGTCGACTGTACAGTCTGACTCTAAAAGTTGTTTTTTAAATGACAGCGCGGCTCAACGATCAAGGTCCAATCCATGCAAAAATGAGAACCATCTCTTTGAATCATTAATCATTAAATGAATCATTCATCATTAAATGAAGTGATTTCTTTGAACCCTCCATGTGTTCAGCTGCACCACCTACTTATATTGTGCCTTAACAGATTTGAGCACAGGACAGATCATTATTGCTTAGTTGTTGAGAACGGTCATTATTATTTTTAATAACTTCAAATGTTAAGACATTGCTCAATAATTAAGCTTTGTTTCCTTTGAGTTCTTGTGATTGCAACAAATGCTGTCCTATGTGATCTGTTAGGCATGTATTATCATGCAGATTTAATAATAAAACCAAATGGAGTGCACAGTTGTAGAGAGGTAGGAGGAGGGGGAATGTACAAAATGCATTTTAGGATCAGAATACAAATTGTGTAATGTGGACGGAAATGACTTGAGTTAAATATTCATCAACAAGCATAAATCTTTCAGAGAGCTGTCTATTCCGAACAAAACCTTTATATTTACCCTATATTCATATTCAAGAATATCATAAATAAAACAAAACCACTCTTTTGTGTTTGGGACCCCACAGAGTCTGTGTTTACCTGCGGCAGCGCTTGCATGACAGTATCCAGCAGAGACCTCATCCCTGTGGCCATCTTCAGAAGTTTCAGCACTGCAGAGACACAGAGGAGCAGTCTTACACAGCTAGTCGTTGCTGTCGGCCCATTTGCTGCAGGAGTTACAATGGCACGGCACGATGCTAGTGCTACTGCAACCGCAGCAGGGAGGCACTCCGATTTGTACTGTATTTATTCCTAGATGCCAGGAGGCATCTGTGACATATTGCTTTTAATGCTGAATTTACAAGAATATGCAATAAAAATGTGGTGACGTATGACTCACAAATTGACGCAACAACGGCTTACTGTATGTTTAAGGTAAACAGGTATAGACTGGTGTGTGTGTGTGTGTGTGTGTGTGTGTGTTTCTACCTCGTGCTATTCTGAGTACTCTCATGATTCTGATGATGGTAGGATTTATGGGCAGTGCTGCGCTCATTTTCAGCTCCTCCAGGGTGATGCCCATGATGGACAACGCCACTATAGCTATATCCAGCTGATTCCACCTAAACACACATATAAACGTTCAACATTTTAGGCACATAGAATAAAAAAGAGTCAGTATTACAAAGTACATGTGCAGCCTCTGACAGAGTTCCCTGTTGGTTAACTCAGAGTTTCCCCTATCGTTTCTTATACTAGTGGGTGGTATTAGTTGATGATGGTGTAATCTTTTATTCTATAATACAGTACGTGTTACTGTGAGTTATAACAGGAGTAGAAGAAAAAGCAATGCTGCTGCCTGGCTGTTGATTAGTGAGCAGGTTGTTTGGATGAATGGGTAGCTCACCCACTAATCTCTATGGTAGAGGAAACACTAAGCTTACCCCTGATAAGGCTCCACCAGGCCACCCTAAGACAGATGAATACACTCACCACCCAATCCCTTGAACTCAGTGTACTGAGAACAAGGGGCCACCTAAGTATAAAGTTAAGGGGGTTGTACATGTAGTCATGGAGCATGGAGTTCTATTAACACCACATATATTGTAATGAGGAAACAATGACATATAGTCAATAAATAATTGCGTGTTGTGCATAATCACATCCCACCGTATTACCTGTCTTTGAAGAACCTGTGTATGCCGAATGCCGCAAGTTTGAGCAGGGCCTCAATGATGAAGATGCATGTAAAAACGTAGTTACAGTACTTCAGAACCTCCTCTAAATACTGAACACATAGACACACACAAACACACAGACAGAGAATAATTTAATAACATCTCAGATGCTTATTCATTTTCTATGGCAATACTCAATAATTCTTTAGACTTTGGTAAATAAAACTTCGGTGGAAATAATACAAATAAATGTTTGGAAGTTTTATTGCTGTTTGGGGGCAAATAAAACTCAAGTTTGAGTTTATTTGAAGAACGAAGTCAATTTAAATTAGAGTAGAGACGAGTTTATCAGTGCTCAATGTTTGTGTGTGTGTGTGCGTGTGTGTGTGTGCAGAAACATTACCTGCGGCTGATTGTAGTGCTCAATGCTCATGGTGAAGACATTGATGCAGATGATGAAGGTGATGAAGAGGTCCAGGTAGTGGCTGGTACACAGTGTGTGGATGGACAGACGCAGGGGAGAGTAATCGGCATAGTAAGGCCTCTGCTTGGCCTCTGGAGCACATAAACACACAAACACACACACAAACAAATATATGCAAAGACGACACAAGGTAAGACAGATATAAAAACACAGACAGACAGAGTGCAACTGTGAGTAACCGTGCTCTGAAATGTATTACTATTAATGTATGTGTCCAGTGGTGTGCACAGGAAGGTGCAGGGGCCAAAGGATGGCAACTGCCACTGCTCTTTTTGCTCAGGCTGCAAAAGTTCCCTTCCTATACCTTTATTCAGCCAAGATATGCTTGTGCATTAATGGGATTCCACTGTTTCTGACCTCACATCACATCAGAGGAGCCCTTGAGCAGCCTAGCTGCCCCACTGGCATCCCAGGTCTACTGTGAATGAGTCCTAACTATAACTCTGCTCACTGCGGTGGTGTCCCTTCTTTCATTATTGCCCCTGCCCCGCAGACAGTCTGTGCACACCACTGCCTGTACAGTATGTTCAAATAAGAGAGGACATGAGAGTCACAGGTAGACTATTACATTATTCATTTCACCTGCTCACCTAAAACCACAATGTCTCTTTCTAAGTTTTTTATTTCTGGTGTGGTAACACAACAAGATACCAGGTGTAACTAAGAAAGTCTGGGAGTTGTTGCAAAGTATGTTTGGCTAGCTTAAGTGATTCTCCCCTCTACCAGTCTTTGGTAAACAGATCCCTGACCTTCCCCCTTGTACTGGACTAAAAGAACTGGCAAACAGGTGTATTTCTGAAACAATTCAGAATTCTCCTTAAATGGGAGAATTTTTACAAGATTTATTGTCTCTCTAATAAATGTATTCTTGTCAGGATAGAGAGGTTTCTGCTATGTATTCTGACCTAAATGGGAAAGAAAAAGTCTCCATTAAAACCCAGACTATACTTGATACTTGACTGATAGGTGTGTTGCTCCTTCCTTAGAAGGGAACAATGAGATGCATTACTGCCTTTGAATAATAAACAGACTTTAAGTGTAGCTATCTATATCTGACCTTTATTAAGAGGCACTTAAAAAATAATGTTAACATATGTAACTATGTTTTGGTAGACTGTGTACTCACATGTCCATATTTGACGATTGATGATTGTATTTGTGTGTGCACGTGCATGTTTATGTCACCCTCCCAAGTACACCATGCCCTGTCTACCTACTGCATGCTTACATGCCTTTGATGTAAAGGGTAATGTCTATGGTTGAGAGGGGCTGCGCAGGGCCCGTTCAACAACACAATTTTTCACAAACAGGGTTATCAATGAATTACATGTTTCTGAGTAAACATTCTTTGAATCAGTACCAATCTATTTATTGTTTTTAACAAATTAACATATATCCATCCACAGTGTTTCATTGTTCAAGTTCCTAATTTCAAAAGTTGCTGAACATGACTGTGATGTTGAACACACACTGGAGCCAAGCTTCTCTTCAATGATGTCACTACAGTCATTTTTAACCCATCAGAAAAATCTCAGTAGTCTAAAACTTTCTTTTTTTGGATTGATGAGTAGACTGGTTGCATGGCCGAACACTGGAGTTAGGAGTTGTCCTCTGAGACAGCTGATTGGAATACATGTGTCTGGACCTTTAGCGGTTTTAGACCCGCGAGACATGTTACAAGATGAAAAGAGCGGCGCTTTGCTCACACCACCTTCTAGTGTAATTCTCTGATTTATAAGTTTGTGTTGTGGCCAAATTGTGCTGCTCTTCTCTGTTTCTGAATCTGCCAAATGTGCTTGTACCAATTTCTTTTCCTCTTTTCTTCAGCTCAGCACATAATCATAATAAAAGAAGATGTCCTTACAAAACACTGGTTTGTAATGGACTCGTTTTTGCAATACGAGGTGTGTTTCTGATGTGTCTGCCAGCATGTGCTTATATTTTCTACAAGCTGTAATTAGCTAACTTAACATTATCTAACAGCTCTACTACCCAAGGTATTTGCAGGTATAGCAGCCAAAACGTCTGCTATGTTTCTGAGTCTGCCAGTCAAAGCACGTTTACAGGAAATGTCCTTCTTCTACCCGTGTCGAGAGACGCCCTGGAGTCAGGGCTGTACATGCACTCGGAGGAAGGGAAGGGGCATTGGCATTTCACCGATCAAAATTTTGCTAGCAAAATGTCCTGAGACAAATGGAGGAAAGCATCAACCTCGATCAGCTTCACATGCAGAAAGGTGCTAAAAAGGTTTTCTTCAACAGTAATGAAATCTATGAAAACTTATTATATATAAACATATTATCGTTCCCATTATACAGTATATTAGGAATGGTATTAAAATGGGATTTGGTGTTAAAGGATGTAATTTAAGCATAGAGAAATAGAGACTACTGAATACTGTATTATTGTCATTTTTTACATTTTTGGTGGCAGTTCTATGATTTAAAGAGTGAGCATACACATTTTTAGATAGGTTCATATTACTGCAGAGTTGAGAGGTTGGTTAGGTTGGCCCGGTTTGAAAAGTTTTACATGCAGTGATGGGGGGGTTGGGGGAGGGCTGCAGTCATGCAGTTACATGCATCAGACTGGCGTAGCCTACGCCTTCTGTCAGTGATCAGTGACTGTTCGCGTGAGCTAGCCAGTCTTTCAAACTCTTCCTATTTTTTATGTTAAAGTCTGAATATATTTCCCTGTTTTCTCTCTCTGTCATTCTTTTTCTCTTTTTTTTTTCAGGCTCTGAAAGCAGGCAGTGCTCAGAAAAATAGACTACCGACCAGCCCCTCCATTCTCCTTACTCCTGCGCTTTTTCTCTATCATTTTGAGCCTCTTCTCTTCCCGTAAGCGGGCCTCCTCCTCTTCCTGGTCCTGCCGGCACTTGTGGAAGTTCTCCACCACGACGCCGACAAACATGTTGAGGACGAAGAAGCTGACGATGAGTAGGAAGGAGATGAAGTAGAGCAGCATCCAGGGGTTGTGGTTCCTTACAGGCTGAGAAGAGAAGAGAAGAGAAGAGACGATTATGCTTTTCAATACTTTTTGTTGTCATGTGTGTCATTTATCGTTATCGTTTAGTAAAGATACAAAAAAATCACAGAAGACAACTATGTTTTTCTCCTTGTGCTTTTGACCTGTTTTGATCAGACAAGTGGCACAAATCCCAGATGCCACACCAGTGATGTTCACATGTATAGCAAGTAGAACAATGTGAATTCTCTGAAAATCCCTGGGTAACCTTGGGTAAACTTTAAAGAATTCAAAAGCATTGTGTAGCATTGTGTCAGTGTAGCAGTTTCAGTATTTCTCTTGGTGATATCACAAGTAACGGTTTTAATCCAATGGTTTTAAGTTGCTCGTTGTTGCAAATGTGACTGACTAAGACTATTTCAGCACACTACACCACAGGCAGTCCTGGATCTGAGGACCACCTCATCAATTGAAGCTTTGAAGTTCGCAGCTATAAACTCTCCTTTTGAGCCTTGCCTTAGCTTAGCATCTGTTATTACTACACCACTGCCATTGTTTATTTTTTAAAGAAATATTAATTTAAGTGTTCACTCCCATTCTGTCTCTTTTTTACTGTATACTCTAAAATGTATTTGACAGTTCTACTACCAAGACCTGTGGTTAGGCTGTTTTAAGGCAGGTATTTGCACATGTTGATGTCAAAGCTTCCAATGGAGATTCGGGGGGCAGGCTTACAATAAAATATAGCAGCATGAATCACAGTTTTTTTATGTTTTCCTATATTATTTTGTAAAGTGACTCATAATGTATAATGTCTGGGGAGAGAGGAGTGTCAGTGAAAACAAAAAATGGGTTTTAATACACATGGGATTGGAAACGGATCAGGAGTCATGTAGCTGAAACTGAGCCACTGACAAAATTTTGATACCAGTTGTGCGGAATGGCTCGGCACATTCCTCACATGATTACCTGCTGGTCCACCCCCACCGCATCCAGCCCGTCATACATGATGTTGACCCAGCCATCCTTACAGGACAGCACAAACAAAGACATCAGAGCCTGGATAGGAAACACAGAGAAATAAGTCAAAACACAGGGATTTCCCTGGTCCTAATATTATTACACCTTGAGACTTGTTACAGCATCTTGTGCAATGGTAGCATGTAATTCTCCCTCCCAGTGATAATTAGTAGCTGTCAGTAGGTGTATAGTCAGTCTTGATAGCTGATTCAATATTGGTTGGAATATAATACTACTATTTATTAGATGACCCGCCTCTTAATGTGTAATTGAAGTCTCTAATACTAGAATGTATGTATGTATTAATGTAAAATATATCATCTTGTAAGTGGGACAGTGGTTACTATTTAGTGAGGAATCTTGTGTTAAAGATGAATGCTACAGAAAAGCACAAATGCCTACTGTACTACACCGCTCCTGTTGTCATAGATCCCTATGAAGAACCTAAGACACTAATGTATTTAACAGAGTCAATACAATGTGTACTGTTGTACTGCAGGTTACAATAAAATCCCTTAAAAAAGCTGAGACACACACTGCTGCCCTGACTCTTGAATCACCTGAGGCTTTAGATTGTCTTGGCCTGAACCCTAATCTTCTTTCTTCTTCCCCACATCCCTCTCCTCTCCCTTTCTCACCCTCAGTCCATGAATCAGTACCTGAATCAGGTTGTCAAAGTTGTATTTCCTTCGTATCCAGCGGTAGTTGGCCTGCAGACAGTCAGACTTGTTGGTGACATTTTTCGTATCTAGGCCTTCACACTGGTAGAACTTCCCTTTGAACAGCTAGAGAGCAAGAGAGAGAAACACAGAGAGAGAGAGGTCTGCTGGGCTATTTGGCTGCCATTTACACATGATCTAAATTGCACCGGAACTATTAATGCCTGGGAATAAAAGGATGTTTCAAAAAGCACATTCTCATCAGAGTTTTTCCTGAGTGCTCGGCCAAAAGCTGGCCTGGGGGTCATGTTGTCCCTTTTCACACTTAACCTAATTGTCATTCTTTCAAAAACTCACACTCTTAAGGAACAAAAGCTTATCGTCCATTGGATATTCAAGACACTTCCAGTCCCCCCTCAAGCCACAATCACATATGCAGCTGCTCAATGAGACTGACATTTAAGCTACAAAGGGTAAAAGGCTTTGCCCTCAAGCTTAGAACAAGCAAATGACAAAGCAGTATCATCAGTGCAGTGTGTGCACTGAATCTTTACCTTGCTAACATGACTTGTTAAGGCAAGCACCAGTTTGTGTGTGTTACTGTGTATGAATGTAAACTACCTGCACCCCCAAGATGCCAAAGACAATGAAGAAGGCGCAGCAGATAAGGACAATGTTCCCGATGGGTCTAAGAGAGGTGATGAGCGTCTCCACAACCAGCTTCAATCCCGGGGCCCGGCTGATCACCCTGGAAAACACAGATGCAACATACAGATGTTTGTTAGTACCAGCACATATAGTCCAGTACCTACAGACACAAATACAAGTGACAGAATACACACACGCAAATTCACTATGTACCTCAGTGGGCGTAGTGTTCGCAGCAGGCGAAGGACTCTGAGGATGCCCAGGATCCTGTTTCCGCCAGTATAGGCCAGAGAGACTAGAATGTCGACCAGAGACACAAACACCAAGAAGCCATCCAGAACATTCCAGCTGGACTGGAGGTAGCTCTGCTTCCCAAAGCAGAAACCGAGAGCTACAACCTGGCGAAACCATTACGGACTTATTAAAACATCACTTAAGCTGTAAATTAGAGCTATTGATGCAGATTATTTTTTTTTTAAAGGTAAAACATTAACTTAGCACATACCACAAACTACACCTTTTCATCACACCAATGGAGAGAAAACATATATGGTGATATTTACCTTAATGGCCATCTCTGCCAGGAAGATCACAGTGAAAATGTAGTTGGACACACTCAGAAACACTCGCTCCTAAAGAAGAGAATGAGATTAATATAAAGACATATAAAGACAATACACATTTTGTATTCATAACAGCACATGTTCTCTTTGAATGGAGCGTCTACCAACTGCTGCTTTATACAATCAGCCTGTTACTTTAAGAGAGGAATGTATTGTGGGTAGCTTTTAGCCTTGATGTTGCTAGGCTAGTGAGTTTCTATCTGTATGTCTACAGTTTTGTGTCTACTGTAGTAAATCAGCCCCAAAAGCCTCCAGTCAGGTTAATGTACACAACATTTCTATTGGCTCGTGTTACACATTTTAGCACTATGTAACCAGTGGAAATCAGTGAAAGGTTTGTCTAGATATTTCTGCAAAATGGACAGAATCATCTTTCAAACCACTGCCACTGGTTACTAAGGAGGTCTGGAGGCTATTGTCTGTCATGTTTGTTGTTTTACTTTTACTTGTAAATAACTAAATTTAAAACATGCCAGTAAAGAGTAAAGCGTGGGTAAAGTATGAACCATTACACAGGCCGTGTATAAAGTTGCATTCAATAATAAGGAAGTGTATCAGTTCTGAAGACAGATGGCTTAAAAGTATGTAAAAGCAAAAGAGGGTGAATGTGTGTGTGTGTGTGTGTGTGTGTGTGTGTGTCTTACCGTGCTGTGAGATTGTATATCAGGTCTTTCCAGAGCAATGGTGATGCAGTTGAGGAAGATGAAAACCAGAACCACATGGTCGAACATTTTGTGAGAGATCACACTTTGGCACCACGCACGTAATCTAAACACGAATGCGCGCACACACACACACACACACACACACACACACACACACACACACACACACAGAGTAATTTATAAAATCTATGGTCTGTTAAGCTATTGACCAAACAATTAGCAGTAAGAAAGCAGTGAAAAAGGGAGGAAAAATGAGAGAGGGGACCCGAGATTATTAAATAAAGCAATGAGAAGAAAAGAAGAGGAAAGAGTGTGTGTGTGAGACTCACAGGCTCTCTGGAGAGAACAAATACAGCGTCCAGTCTTCGTGCTCTTTGCACCAGCGGGGCTTCATGTTACGGAGCTCTTTTTTAATCCAGTAGCAGAAAGAACTCTGCAGAGGTGAGAGGTCAAACGTCAACATTATCACCGACAACTGACAACTTTCTTTGTTCATTACATAAAATGATCATCATTTTTATTGTCAGCTGTGAAATAATTCATTCATTAAACCGTCAACACCAAAGTCACAATCATTATCATCATATTCATGCTGTCGTTGGACCAGTCAAGGCCAAACACATCAAAACCAAACACGTCATTCTGATTCTGGAAATGTAAAATACCTAAAATTCTTTGCAAAAATGTTTCAGTTTTCCGACAATGTAGAATGTCGAGATTGTCTATGGGATTAGTAGCAGTGTTGCTAAAGGGGAAATGCACCTTTAATCCTCTACAAAGATGGATGGCTGCCCTAGCTAAACTACATGTTTCCAGTTTCAGTATTAACATTATCAGTAGTCCTTTGTCATGCACCTGCAGCCACAGAAACAAAAACAGTAGTTCCAAATGATAAATATAACTTTTAGTATTTTCTATGTTATAATTAAAAACCTACTTAAGAATTGCTTCGATATTCAGACACAGTAAGAAACCCTCAGCTGTGGAGTGATCTATTGATCCCATAGACATTGTAAATAGAACAAAAAAAATACATTTTCAAATATAATGCATATGCATGTTGTATAACTTTGTTGTCAAAAAACAGAGTGTGTTTGACAGTATCAATTTACTTGCCCAATCAACAATTACACCATAGAAAGCATTAAAAAACAATACATTGTTAAATTTGAGTCCCACAGTGTTGCTGATGTTAGCCTTTTCACATTTAAATCTATGGGGGCACAATAAACAAGTGTTTTCTTGCATAAGTAGAGATGAAGATAATTGGACCACAATAGACGGACTCCCAACTTAGCTAGTCCACGAGGCTCAATAGAAAGTGTTGTGAAACTCATTAAAGTTTCTAATAAAACAAACATTAGAAAGCTTAGGTGTGCAGCTTCTGTACTTCAGGATTCTAATTAAAAACAGCCCAAAGTCAAGCCTCTCTGAAGCTGCTTATTTGGCAAACTGCCGCTTATGTGAGCATGTGTGCATCTGGGTGTGTCATTCTGTGTGTGTGTGTGTGTGCATGTGTGTGTGTGTGTGTATGTCCAAGTGTGAGTTTGTGAGTATGTGTAAACTGGATGAAAAGAACCTGCTGCTCAGATATCCTTGGAGCTGAAATTCATAATCCCTGACATAGACACACACAGGGAGCCACATGCACATGTCTCAGCTGGCACGTCACACGCACACACTGATGCATGCTTTGGTGCACACATGCAAACACACACCCGTACATGCATACACTGGCAGACGATCTGTTTTAAGCCTCTCGTATTCAGTGTGCCCAGGGAGAGGCCTTTTGTTTCAGTGGATTTCATGGCTTTATAAACTCAATTTGGAGCCAATAAAACCATCAACATTGTCACTACAGAGGTCATCCAAAACCACCGGGGAGTACACCCTTCTCAAGTTCACACACATACACACACACACACACACACACACACACACACTCACTCAAATGTACAACCACACTGACTGTACATACACACGCTGTTTTCTACCCACTGAGAAAACAATTACTACCCAATACACTCAGTTACAGCCTGACAATGAGTGTCTCGAGTGTGAACTGCAGTGTGAACACCAGACACACACACACACACACACACACACACACACACACACACACACACTATAATATCTCAAAGCAAGAGAAACAAAGGGCAAAGAAGACAAAGAAGATTTGGGTAAGAAGAGAAAGACGGAGAGAAAAAACAGAAACAAAATGTGTAAACAGAGTCACAGAGGGCAGATTAAGAATTTACATAAGAGAGCAAAACCACAGGGGCTCAACTGTTCAGCAAACTTGTCACCAGGCCTATAAAACCTTACCAAATGTCAAATGTCTTGCGTGCTCGTAATTGTGAAACAAGCCACTGTGTAAATAAATAAAAAGCTGATGATACATGCCAGGATGATATCATGCTGGGGACCTTTACAAACTGCTCAAAGACCCCGCTGTAGATTCTCTAAATGCTATTTTGAAAGCTATGACTCATGATAACTTACGTCATCATCCATGTCGTCCTCAGGCGAGGAGTCTTCCTTGGGGTCAGAGTTCATGTTGGGGTCATAGGTAAGGGTCCTCCCATTGCAGTCACCATACTCTGCTATTATGGAAGGGCAGAGAGTAGACGCCTGCAGCAGCTCCAAGGTCTCCGGCCGTAGTCTGTTGTTTCCCCCAGCCTGCCCCTTGTCCTCCCCACCATCTTCCTCCTCTCCTCCCTCCCCAGACAACAGGCTCTCCCTCTCTCCGCTGGTGTCTCGCCGCTTGAGGCTCGGTGCTCTACTCAGACTGTTCCAGCTGGAGCGACGGCTTCCCCATGAGCGGGGAGGAAGAGGGGAGCGCCGGCCGGGACTTGAGAGGCTCTGGAGAGATAGGCAATAGGGGTAAGCATTGCGTGTGAGTTGCAATAATTTTTAAAAGTGCTACCTGTCAACTTTGAGGGGACACAAAGGCATTATCGAAAGTTATTGATGACATTATGTAAAGATATTTCAAGGGAAGCTTCAATTTGAGCTTAGTAGCAAGGTTCAGGATTCTCAGTCTATTCCGCAGTAAAACCTTTGGCGTCAGTCTCTTAGAATCAGAGACAAATGGCTTCTTTCTTGACCTATTTTTCACAGGGGTTCCACATTGTTCAGTGAGAAATTAAACCTAGACAAGGTATGAGCATACATTTCTGTGACTGATTGCTGCATTTTCCTCCCTTTTGTCTCTAACTATTCACATGCTAGTCGGCTACTGGATCAAATTGAATGTCCATATGCTCACCTTTATTGAATAAGTTCAAAGGATTTTTTCTTCCCCCTGAGCTAACACTGAATAATTATTGGCAGATTATGTTTCAAGAATCCATGATTTCCTCGTGGAATAAATCACTGTCTACCTGTGTCACAGTGCCCTGTTATGGACAGTTAATGTAGACTGGAGCTAAGAAAAAGGTGCACCCGCAACCTTTGGACCCATTGTTGGCGGCTTACCTGGTACCTTCCTGGTCCTCCTCCTCCTCTCTACAGGTTGCAGCAATACCGAGGTTAAATAATAATGTCAAAAAATAAAATATAAATACATAAAGAGTAACACGTTCATTGTGTAAAAATAGGACAATGTGAGATTTGCTCATTCTCAGTCCTCTGAGCAGAAGTTAGGGAATTAACACTTCGTTCATGGTAGTGGATCTGATTGATTTCCAGGTCACCCCATAGATTTAAACATTTAAAGCCCGTGATTAGCTCCAAAGTTACCTCATGGGAGTCATTTGTTCTTCAGGCCCTTTTTGATCCTCCATTTGGGACGATTGGGTCTGTTAATATGAAGTCTGTCTCATATGTCTGTCTGCTCCTTGCCTTGGCTTCTGCGAAGTAACTGGGTTATATCCATGCTTTGTTTTGCATCTTTCTTGTAGCCATTTTTTAACCTTTTTTTTTCATTTTGGTGGCAACTTTGGGGTGTGAATATGTGTCACTTAGGAGTATGGAGGTATGACTGTGGTCATCTAACTTTTTAGGTATAAATGTATCTTCAGTCAGACTATGCAGGAGCTTGGTATCTAATATGTATTGTGCCTTGTTCCTCGCCTCTAGGGAATAGAAGTTCATTAGGGATGGGACACATCAAACTGTATATATTATAAAATAAAAAATATACTCTTTATGGCACTTACATCTTCTAATGACTAAATGCTGGTTTGTGAATGGACAGTTTCGGGGTCCATTTTTTCAATTAAGTGTTTGACATAACTTACCAGAGAACGCTGGTCATAGGCTAAGGGGTCCATGGAGGTGGAGCTTCCACGGCGAGACTCTGCATGACTGATTCCTGCCTCGGAAAAGCCCAGTCCCACCTCGCCATATTGAGGCACCCCCTCTCTGTACATGAGCTCCTCTCCAAGGACAGACTCAGGTCCCAGAGAGCTCTTAGGAGTGGGCATGGGTGTAGCTGCCGTGCGCATGATTATGGGAGGAGCCACTGACCCTTGTGGGTCAACATGACCGTTGGCTGTCATCATCAGAGAGTACATTTTTAGCTCTGTGGAGGAGGAGCAGGAGAAATAAAGTCATTATTATCATCATTTATTCATTCAGTTATTTTGTCATACAGTTTGTAATGAGTCAGTCATGAAACAGTCAGAACAGGAAGGAAAACAGCACAATTTGAATTGAATTAAATTGTTAGGTTGATTTATGATTCTAAATTGCCCGTAGGTGTGACTGTGAGTGTGAATGTTTGTTTGTCTGTCTCTGTGTGTCGACCCTGTGATTGACTGGTGACCAGTCCAGGGTGTACCCCGCCTCTCGCCCAACATCAGCTGGGATAGGCTCCAGCCCCCCCGCGACCCTCTGAGGATAAGCGGTATAGATAATGGATGGATGGATGGATTAATGTCTTCTCTGTCATTTAACCCACCAGTGTCTCTGAGCTGTTCCACCTTCTCGTCCTCCTCAAAGTTGTCTGATTTCTTCTCATCATCTGACTCCGACCGATTAGCATCACCCTACAACACACACATACACACACATCCATGCAAATAAGCATTTTTTTCTGTATTTCTTTCCCATTTTCTTCTGAGTTTACCATCATGGAGAAGATTATAATTTTTTAAAATCAAGGCACAGAGTGCAAGCACATTGAAGTGCTCAGAGGATATTTTTTCGTGGCTGAAGGCCAGCTGGGGTACACATAATAACAAGGTAGAGTGAGGGAGAATTGATGATCTGAAATTATCAGTGGGTGCGTAAGCGACTGGTTATAATCTTTATTCTCTCATCCCCTTTAAAACCAGTGGTGCCTTACATGATGATGTTTGGTAATTGAGAGTCCGGACCTGCGGCCCTCAGATGGCTCCATTGGGAGTTACTTAACAGCAAGAGAAGGCCCTCATGCAGCATTCACACAGTTGTGGATGAGAGATGTTTGTTGAGAATCAGGCACTGATCTTTACTCTGTTTTCCTGGCATCAGTGCCGTATTTGTAATAAATCAACTTTTCTGTGCAATTACATGTGTCTAATCTCTGGAGAATGTATAACTAAAGTGAAACAAACATACAAAAGATGGAGAAAATGTTTTGTTATTTAGGAAATGTCTATGAGGATGTGCCTTCACCAACGTGCCTGCACGTGGGAGAAGTTTGCCTTGAAGCCATCTGCCAGAAAGCCTTTCTATCATGTGGTTAACGCAGTTTGGTTGGCACTTGGTTAGGATTGCGAAAAGATCGTGGTTCGAATTTAAATAATATGTTAAGTTTCACACGGGACACAAACAACAGCCTCCTGGGTGGAAGTCCAGTGTTTGACCCACTAATCCATCCCAACCTCCTTGCTGCACGGACTTTGTCGCTCTTTCTACTACATCGCCTGACTTTCTAAAGACTTTCTGCCAGAAAGCCTTCAAGGCAAACTTCTCCAATGTGCAACTCGTGTGATGACAAAAGCACAGAAAATGTGCATACCATATGCAGTGTTAACTAGATGCCAGCAGGGGAGCAGTAGAAGCGCAAAAAAACATCTTGACAGCAGAACTGCACTGCACCACTGGATTGCCATTGATACTTCATCTACAGTGCCTCCTCAAAATACCAGAACACCAAAAAGGTGGGAAAAAAATGTGTGCAGTACACCCACAGTCTTTTGTTTATGGTCTTTACATTCAGAACTTTAAAGTTGCATATTGAAACATAAATGTTTCATTCAATGAAAATATACTGAATTAAATATTGTATGAAAAAACCTCACCTCAGCCTGGAAGCCCTCAACCAAGATGGCCACAAGTAAATTGAAGAGCACATAGTTGCCAAATGTCATGAGAGCAACAAAGTAGAGAGCCGCCCATGGAGAGGTGGAGGCCATGCCATTATACAACACCACGTTCCAGTCCTCCTGGGTAAGAATCTATAGATTAAATGAAACACAAATAGAGATTTAGGTATAAATAAGGGGGAGGGGGAGAGATGGATGGAGGCAAAAATAGACAAGGACAGAGGGAATGATAGGCTTAGAGATGTATAATTTAAAAACAAGAAAAGAGTAAGGGTCCACATGACATGAAGACATGGTGGAAAAGGATGGAAGAGGCCGAGAAAGAGAGAAGAAGGCACAGAAAGAGAGAGAAAGAGACACAGACGGAAAGACAGGGCAACAAAAGTAGCCTTATTATTTATTAGCCTATACAGCTCTCGTGGGTTCTATATGCTTTATAAAACTCAGTACTGAGCTTTTATTGCCATCATGCCACAAGACTTCAACTTCATACACATGAGATTACTATAAGTTGACAGGCAGAGTCTATGTGGGCGTGTGTATGTGTGTGTTTGCCTGTGCCTGTGTTTAAACCAATGTGAGTGATGAAAGCATTTAAAAGTAGGACGGTGTTCATGATGCAGCATGAAAGCTCACTCCGTCTCTGCCCACTCATAAAGCGCTGTGGCAGGAAGGCAATTCACTGTGCTGTCTGTGTGTATGTGTGTATGCACGTATGTCTGCATCGATTTGTGTGTATTTCTGTAGCTATTCCCTTAGAAAACTATATAGTATATAGTGTGTGCAACGCCTTCACATGACAGTCAGCTCTGGATAAAATGTTTTTTCAGCATCTTACTTCCACACACACACCAAAGTGAGACAGTCCACTGCATTCTGTGTTCTACCTTTCTGCTGACGCATCCAGTATAAAAAAGAGGACAATCTATCTGGACGACTGAACAATATCTCCACACAGGGAGAGCAAAAAATAGAAATAACAGTACAGAATTTCTCATTTCACAGCGTTTGACTAATGAGCAGAACTTGGCAGTTACACACACACAAATACACACATACACACACAAGCACACTCGAGGCTCAGTTTGACATTTTGATTTGGGATGGCCAAGAAGCACACATGTTGGGATACAGATATACACACACTAACACACTGCCTAGTGTACTGTACGAAGGACGTGATGCTACAGCTGCCATTTTCTTCTACTGTTATACATTTCCACTAACATCAATGGGTTCACTGTAGTAATAAGAGCCAGTAGGGAGCAGTGTTTTAACTGTTATTTTGAAGGGAAGCCAGTAGTATATCTGTCTCGCTGCAGAAAATTTTTTCAGATGATCCATGCATGACTGGCAGCCTAATAGTTAAGCTGTATAGATTTACTGTATATACTCTGAGTTCAAATACGTCGGTAGCCAACTTGCCAGAACATTTTTATTTTCTGTAACAAGTGAAAAACATTCATGTTTCATTAAAAAGTCACAAACTTTCCAACCAACAAGATCAGAAATTAATAAAACAGTTATTACTGATAATACATGAGAATAGCCAAGTACAATCTTACATTAAGTCTGCATGAGTACACTTTTGGTAAATGAATAAGACTAAGAAAAAACTGAGCAAGCAAGAGTCAATCTGTGGATTAGTAGCACAACGAAATTGACAACTAACCTGGAATACAGTGACGATGGCCCAGAGCAGAGAGTCAAAGTTCTTGCGGTCAGGGATGGTGTCTCCGTTCTCCATCTGAAGACTGAATTTACAGCCAAACAGGTGCATACCCAGTATACTGCAGAAAAGGAGGAAAATGTAGTCGTCATCATTTTAATGTACGCATTTTGAGGGTAATAATACCAATATCATGAGAGAATATGTGCATTCTCAAATAGACAGATTGGGAAGGTGGATTTTGTGTGCAAACCTGAAAGTGAAGATAAAAAGCATCAGCAGCATGCAGAATGTGGCCACATTGTCCATGGTCTTCATCAGCACTACCAGCTGTCTCCTCAGGGCAGGCAGGAAGCGAACCAGCTTCAGAACCCGCAGCAGACGAAATGTTCGCAGGACTGACAACCCACCGTCTGATTGACCAATTATCTCCCACACACTGAGAACCACAAGCAACCAAATTTGTATTAAAACACTAACTTAAAATTAACTTAAAACTCGGAGGTTGTATTTGGTGACTTCCGTCTTAATTAACCCTGTATGTAATCACAAATCTATAAAAATGTAAACATTACAATATGTTACACACATTTTGTTTGGAAGAGATTCAGTTTGAGTAAATCTGGAGTAATTATGAAGGTATTCCCCTTCAGTACCACAAGTAACACGACCACACATATCAAAAGGTCCCCTGATCCAATATGAGCTCTATCAAACTAGATGACAGCCACACAGTGAACCTCGACTCCCGACAGGATCAAAAATATGCTGTGGCAGCAAGCAAAGCTGCTCCTGCGTGATCCATCATTGTGTCAATCTTAGCTATTGTTTAGCTATTACTAAATCCAAGCTTAGCAGTTGTCTAATTTGTGGAATCTACTGGAGCCACAGTTTTAGTGTCTTTGCATCTTGTTTTTGCTTTGAATTATATATAATAATGATCAGGCTGAATGGATTAATATTACCTGATGATAACAATGATGCTGTCGAATATGTTGTATGGGTTCCTGATGTATCCGAACAAGCCGAAGGCCAGCAGCATGAAGCCCATCTCCAGGACAAACATGCTGGTGAAGACGATGTTACTGATCTCTAACACATCAGTCAGCTCCTCAGGCTGGGGGGAGAGAAGAGGGAGGCAAAAGCAAGAGAGAAGAAGAGAGAGGTGGGGAAAGAAAGAAAGAAAGAAAGAAAGAAAGAAAGAAAGAAAGAAAGAAAGAATGAGTTAGTTCATATCTCCACTCTATTATCCCAGAGCTGTAAAACCCGTTTGGCCTTAGCGCCCTGAGCTGAGACATTATCAATCAAGTTCAGAGCTGCAGTCAGGCCCAGTCAATCAAATGGGACCAACAGCACCAATCCATCACTGCTGATCTACTCCACTTACCTCACAGTACAGTCGGTGATCCAGCAAGCTGCCCTCTCATAAAGCATGTAGTCTTTTATGGAAAACACAGCAGTTTTTAAGCTCTGGTAAACGCATTATGGGGCCACATCCATGACTTCCCTTTATAGAAACGGTTTGCTTGAGCTGCATCGGTGATCTAAATGTACTGATTTGCATCAAAAGTCGTGACTTTAGGTGCTATTTCCTTCACACGTCAACATCCAGCCATGCAACCTACAGCTTTCTATACTGAGACTTGCTATTTCAGGCGCCTCACTGTGGCACACCTGAGTTCACATGATGTGTTTCTCACCTGGCCAAATAAATCAAAGCATTAAATGGTAACAAATTAAGGCTTGTCTACAAGGCTGAAAAGACACTGTTAAATTTACAATAACTTATTATTCTGACAATCTCTTGTAATAAATATAATGCTCTCTAATATTTCCCTCTTTCACTTGTATCACGATTCAAAGCTGACAAGCTCTGTGAACTCCTAACATTCACATATAATGTAATGCCTCACAGTGTGTAAAGCCCTTCAGCCTATGATCCAGAATTTTATTCTCGTTTCACGCATGGCAATCTCATTAAAACTAATTGTGATTATTTTCATGTGGGGGTCAACAAGCAACATGCCCAAAGCCCTTTTGTGTCCTGGCCCATGGCTTATAAAAGCATGCAGACCATATTCTGGACTAATAAACACACTGACAAGTTTAATATATAAAATCCCAGACGTCCTGCTCCCACCACAGATAGGAGTTAACCTTCAGCATGGGTTATTCTGCACTATTAGCATCCTGCAGACACATTGAGTACTGGCTTTGTGTTTACTGTTGTTGGGAATTATATAACACGTTATGCATGTAAATATGTTCAGTAAATCTGGAATCAAGGAGATAAATGAGGATTTCCCATTCACAATCATACAAGTAAACTAAGTCTAAACATTCACTTAATTATTCTAAATGATTGGTTTGATTCTGATTTCCTATGATATTTAAGAGGATTCCTTCAGGTAGCAAAATCAAACACTTATAATATTAAATACAGGTATATAATAGCACATTCGGTTTAAAATCACAACATTTACAACCAACTCAAGCTACTGATGCTTCTGCTGAAGTACAACTAAGGATCATGATCACAGATAGAGGGCGCCATGCTCCTCACCTCACCCCAAACGCACAAACAGACAGACAGAGACACAGAGCCTCCTGTCAAAAAGTACATTTCCTTTCAAGACTGTGTTTCTGTGAGTGTTTCCTGTTGAAAAGATCTGTGGTGGAAAGCAAGTATATTACTCAAATACAGTACTTACTGTAAGTACATTTTGAAGGCTCTTTACTTGAGTATTTCCGTTTTAAGCTACTTTACACTTCTACTCCACCACATTTCACAGGAAAATAATGTACTTTTCACTCCACTACATTTATCTGACAGCTATAGTTGCTTGCTACTTTTGAAGATTTTTCATACAAAACATATAATCAGTTTAGAGAATGTGATGTATAAAGGACCCAGCTGAAGCAGTTACAACTTGCTCCACCTCGACCAGCATTTGAGTAACACCTGCCTGCTAATGACCCCATCATATAAAAATATAACACTGACAAAGAGTCACTCTACAACAAGTACTTGAACTTTTAATGCAGAACCTTTACTTGTAATAGAGTATTTTTATAGTGTAGTCTTGCTCCTTTTACTTGAGTAAATGATCTGAATATTTCTCCCATCAGTGGAAAAGATACAGTATCTCTAACACTGCATGAGAAACTGATTAAGCACACGCCTTTTTGTATCTTTTTCAATTTCAAGGGCAAAAACAAAAACAACAGCCTATTAGACATTCTGAAACAGATCCATGGCTTTACTGACCTTATCAAGTGCAGGAAAAGGTGTGTTTGTCTGGGTGATGCCAATTCACTGATCGATCACTGATCGCATTAGTCTGACGGTAGTTGAAAGATTTCCTGCTAAAACTGGTCACTGTCAACATGAAGTGGGTTTCTGTATTTGGAGTACACATAGAGTGCAGTGCAGGGTGGTGTAATCTAAAGCACACAACATCTCTCTTCTTGTATCTTTACTATTTTTGGCTGATGAGCTCCTGAGTTAATTGGGACAGTCGTGATGCTTGAGAACCAAAGCAGAAACGCCTGTGCAAAAATAAAAGGGCACACAAGTAATGTCAGGGGACTGGAGTAGAACTTTTGGTGTGCTGCATTGTGAGGGAAACAATGATATACTTTTAAAAAGAAAGAATCTGGACAGATAATAGACAGAGTAGCTGTTTGCTGTCCTAGCTGTTTGTTCAGATTGTCTTTTACTGACCAGCCAGCACATAAAAACTTTAAAGCACTTCAACAAAGCTTTAAGAGCTCTCAGCCAGCTATTCTATCTTAAGCAGTCACTATACTAGCCTGTGGCACTTTCATTACCTTTGTGGCCCACTGTCTTCACACCACAGAAATGAAAGCGCACACTGGGACTTGCAGGGCAATCATTTCCATACAATGCTACACAGCAGTTTTTATGCTTGCTAGGATTACAAATGTTTCTTTACTTATTGCTTTACAGTGTGTTGAGAGGGGTGAGTACAATATGGTTGACATAGCAGCTTAAAACAATACGATTAAGAGCTGAAGGTTTGAAGTGCTAAAAAACTCAACAAGCTTGCATGCACATGTTTTATAGCAGCAGTTCTCGATTGCCATGATCATTAGTAACTGAGTGGTTTCAAAATAATTAGAAGCTCTTAACCATATGTCAATATATTTTATGTAATCTACTATTGTCCCAGATGAGCATTCTGAACTATTGCTTTAGACGTTGCTTTCCACTACCATCATTATGTTTGACAGAACAGGTGATCAATCAGAATTAAATACTGTGTCGGTGCCTGCAAGAAGAGGATGAGGAACAAAAGCACAACAGAAACACACACACACACACACACACACACACACACACACACACACACACACAGCTTCTCTGGCAGGTCAGGGTAGAGGAACAGCCTTGACTATAAAGCAGGACACTGACAAATAAAAACAATCCTGAAAAACACTAAATTGAATAACCTGGACCAAATCCTACAGTATGTCTTAACATATACAGTAGATATATATATATATGTACATACAGTATATAGAATTAGGCAAATGATGCATCATACACCTTCAACAAAATGAGCATTAAAGTATTAAACTCAAACACACACACACATTTCACTGTGTGATGTTTTGTCTTAAAATCACACATCAAACAAAGAAACTTGAACTTGACTTTGGTTTAGCACACATTTAAGAGTGTTTGTAAGGGTTAAGTAAGTAGAATAGTTACCTCTAGGATCTTTCAGTTGTGCATAACACCTAGAGATTACCTGTATTGTGCGTTCCTTTGTGTCTGTGTATGCTTTAATACACAAGGATCTACCGTCCATGCTGATATTTGTGAGAGATCAAGTTGGATTTCTGTCCGTCACTATTAACTAACTAACAACATGTGGTTGCGTTTCAGAACTCAGAGGGACTCACGTTTTTATGATGAAGTCAAGGCCAACTAATGATACTCTAATTGTAATGTCAGTGTGTTGCGATGTGTGTGAAGCAAAGGACGGTTTAGAATCGGATTCGAGTTACCAGGCAATGTATTGGAATCAATTTTCACAACTCAGTTCACACGTGGGCTTTTACCTCTGCACAGACTCGATAATAGCAATCCATTTCCAATCTGGAATTAGACTAAACACAGCCTAAACAAGCATTAATCATCTCCCTCGTTCTCTAAATCGCTCACTCCCTCTTTCTCTCTTCCTGTCTCTCTCTCTCCACACACACACACACATCCACACACTGTCTACACTATGCCTCCTACATTCATACACCTCTTCACACACACGTATACACTCATAGTCTCATAAAGTTTGGCTAGGTGTCACATAAGGGGGATGATGAGTACTGAGGGGAGGAGGAACTCTTACATAACACTTCAGTCTGTGTGTGTGTGTGTGTGTGTGTGTGTGTGTGTGTGTGTGTGTTATTGGCCCAATAAGGCCATGACTCTCCCAGTTGCTACTTATGTTTATACCACAAAGATAGAATCGCACACGCACACACACACACATCCCCTGGAGAGGGAATTAGAGACGGAGAAGGGAAAGGAGGGAATGGACCGTGTGCATGCACAAGATTCTTCTGTTTGGGTTTTTATCCATTTGCTGTACTGGTGGGAAATGAAAAGGTTGTGTGTGCGTGTGTGCATATATATCTACTTGGGTGTAAAAACTCTGTAGACACAGATTTGAGTGTGTGACAGTAGAGCGAGGGAAAGGGGAGCTGTATTATTAGGCGGATACTTCCCAGATGTTGGCCACACAGGGTAAACTCGAAACTTAATCCTGGAGTGTGTGTGAGAGCCTTGATGTGTATTTGTGTGTGAGAAAAAGGGAGAGAGTGGGCACTGCTCCTCCACTCCTCCCCTCTCTTCCTTCATTCCCTCACTCCGTCCACCCTGCCTCCTCCCCCACTATACTCTCATTTCCTCTCATTTCAACTCTCAGACAGCCGAATGCCATTAAAGGCCGCGTCTGGCAGCAAACAGTACTCATCAAACCACTTGTTTCCCTACGAAGGTCAATCATAGCCCTTTTAGTTCTGAACCATTGATCTGAACTGTTCATTCACCCTACATCTCATTATTCTTACCTGCTCGTGGTACTCTATGCCCATGCTGAGAGTATTGACGAGGATAGCGATCATGATCCCTCGGTTGAAATATTTACTTTCCACAATCCTCTTCAGTTTTTCCCTGAAGCCTCTCCAGGCCTGAATCACACCGTTTTTGTACTCCACGACCCCCTGCCGTCTGCTCCGACCTCGCCCACCTCTCAGATCCCCCCCCTAGAGGAAAGATGGGGGAGTCACTTAAAGTGAGGCACCAAAGGTGAAAATGCTGGTTTTATTTTATTTATTTTATTTTTATATTTAAGTGTCAAGACTTTCAAATGCAATTCCTTAAAAATAATACATTGCCTTGTTTTTTAAACAGATAAATGATCACCACACTTTCCCCAGCTGTGAGTTTGTATTTGGCCACCATCATTAATGCCAAGTCACCACTTCCACAATCTTCATCCCCGCTGTTTACACATTATCATTAGTGCACCCCCGTACATTCTGACCTGGGGGAAGTCGTGCAGTCCGTCAGCGTCCCCCCTGCCTCCCTCCAGGTCTCCCAGTTCCAGCTCCAAGGTCTCCAGGCTGCGGGCACACATAGGGCAGCTGAGCAGCTCCAAGAGCAGAGGGCTGGGCACCACGCCTGCCAGCTGGTACAGCAGCCTCTGGCGTCCTGAAGGGGGAAACAGGTGGAGACGGTCAGACATTGCAAAGGGGTTTTTCCTAGCTGTCCTCATGTGCTGCTGTTGTCTCTTTTAGCTTTACTGAGCAAGACAAACATGTTAGAAGTTCATTTTTCACCAGACTTTCACCTGTTGCACCATTTTGCATCGTGAGAAACTGATTGCAAATATTGCTTTGTGGCGAAAATCAATTTACGCTTGATCCAAGTCAATGGTGCGCAATTTTGAAGTTTTGGGGGGCAATGGTTTCCTATCTTTAGGGTTATTACAATAATATCTCACAATCTAATACTATTTTTCAAATAATATCACATCATCATTATATATACAACAACCTCCACCAACAAGGTACAGCAAGTAAATAGAGGCGAAACACAGGGCAAAATAAGTCTTCGAATCATTCCCTGCAAAGCACTCGCTGCTGCATGTTATTGTTGTAAGTGCCGGATAATTGAAGCTGACTCCGATGAGTGTGTGATGAGCGACACTTTTTAATCAACTTCTCTCTTTTCGATCATGGTAGCTGGACAGTCAGGACACAATATTCAGAGAGATTTTAGCAAAAAAAAAAATCAACCATGAAACAATAAAAGTGAGGGTGACAAAAATAGGGGGAAGTACCTCATCCCCAGTGGAAATTACACCCTGGGGTGTATGTACTTAGTTTTGTTTCTCCCACAATGCAGTTTTGTATCAACTTTGCATTGCCGTTAAACAGGGTAAAATACTTGTGTTTGTATCAAACAAAGAGAGAACTGTATAATGCTATATTTAAAAACAAGCACAATAGGACGAGGGAGAGACAAAGGCAGTGAGACATTATGGTAAAATGATAAAGCTGCAAGAATATAATGTACGTTAAATGCAGTGCTCAGGGGATGTCCTCTCTCAGTAGTTTCTCTCACTGGTTTCCGCAGTGAGTACTGCGAGCTCGCCCACAGTACTGTACGAGATCCTGGCTGACTCCTCTCACCCTCTGTTCTCTGACTACATCCTCTTAAAATCAGTACAGAGGAACTGCAAAGCTGAAAACTAACAGAAGCAAAACAAGACTTCTGGAAACATCAGCTCTTCAAAAGCAGCTTCAACAGCGCACTATGTTGTTTACAACGCTATCTAATACCTCAAGCCATAAAAAAAAAGGGCTGTGAAAGTTTTCATCATTTTTCATTTTTTTCCGTGTCTATTTATCAAAGTGTTCTCCAACTCTTGACAGATTGTTTGCATTCTCACAAATTCTTTAACCACATTCCTTCAAGGGACAAAATATTTGTCTGGTAAAAAGCTTGTTTAAATTCATTCCAACCCCACATTACATTGTATTACATTACACAAGGTTAGATTAGATTACATTTATGCTAAAATTAGATTTGAGAGCCTCAGACTTGAAAAATATTGGCTATTCAACCAAAAACAGCATTCAAACTCTAAATCCATTACATTAGAAGGTTTAGCCGAGATTGAGTCATCTGACAGAGATGAAAGCAAAGATCCGGAAATGTCCGACAGTGACTGGACACATTTACTCATTTAGATTTTAGCTTTCAGTCAGCTGCACACTGTTAAATCAACACACATTCGTAGTGTTCTGAAGTGTTACATTCAAAAGGAATCATATTGACTATGTGCAGATCAGAGGTGTATTGACTGTTTAACACGCTAAGCACACTAGCTGCGTTTTGCATTCTTTTTCTTTTTCCAGCACTCTTCCTAATCACTGTCTTTTCTGTATTTATCACGTGTCACACAATAACTCTTCACTCCAGCAAGGAGCTAATTCATGTGCACTTAATTATGTTTGGAGTGTCGGCAGCCATTAGTGTGTAAATGTGTGCGTGTGTGTGTGTGTACAGTATGTGTGTGCTTGTTGGCAGTCTCACTCCATGAAGACAGAACTATCATACTGCATCAGCTGCTTCTTCGTTTTTTCTTTGCAACCAACATAGTTTTATGTTGTCTCCTCTCCGTCTCTGTCTTTTTCTCTCTGCCCCCCCGCCGCTATTTTCTCTCATTTCTTTTTCTCTCTGTGTCTCTCGTTCCTAGCCCTTTCCCTCTGGATCTGAATCTTTCATACTTTATGCCTCTCTTCTTAACCCCCTCTGTTTATTCACATTTTTCAAACTTACATTGTGTTTTTGTCTACATTACTTTACACTTTTCCTCCCTCTGCCACTCCCCACACACCGTGTTGATTCCCTCAATCCTCCCCTTTATCCACCTCTCTGGACTGATGACCGTAACACTTGAGACATGGATTTGCTGTCAGGATTCTCTAAGTGCTGCTTGACACACACACACACACACACACACACACACACACACACACACACACACACACACACACACACACACAGCAGATGCAGTCAGAGGCTACCTCAGGTCAAACTTGGGAAGATGACAGAGGTATATGCTGAAAGAAAGAGCAAGAAATGAAGATGGAAACAGATTGTGAAGGGGAATCAAAGGACAGTGAAAGCCATTAAAAAAGGAAAGGAAAAAAAGGAAATTAAAGAAAAGGAAAATTATTGTTCCACTAAGATTAGCAGGATTATTAAGCCTTAAAAAAGGGGCATGTATGATGGCTTATTTGTTTGGTTGTTATGTGTCTCAAGTTGGTAGTATTTTCTGAAAAAGATGATGTTAACCAGTAAACCCAAACTCCAGACTCCAGAAACTCCAGTCTGTGGTCCTATGTAAGGAGTGTGTACGTGTCTGTGCACGGTGTGTGTGCCCTCTTACTGTGCTGTCCCATGAGCTGGTAGAGCTTGTTCAGTGTCTCTGTGTGTTCGGATGCTGGGTGGTTTGGTGGGTGCAGCTCTGGACTCGACCCACACTGCTGGGAGTGGGGGGGCGGCGTCTTACTGCTGTAGCTGCACACAAAAGATGGCAGAATGGTCGGATAGTTCATCCCCCCATTCAGTCGTCCGAGCAATGCCCCCATGCCCTGGGTGACAACGGACGGGTTTCCGCCGCCGCTGCTATTTCCAGTTGTACTTCCTCTCCTGACAGGAAGCGACTTCATCTCCAGCTCCTCCCCTCCTCCGACCCCTCCTTCGCCGTCCATGTGCTCGGTGGTTGCCACGCTGATGGTGTGCTGGCCCCCGTTGCTGAGGCGACAGTGCTGGTGCTGATGGTGCTGCAGGAGGTTATGGATCGGTCTCAACCACAGTGCGCTACCCGGGCCTAAGCCTCCGCAGCCCCTGCTGGAACCATGGCCGTGTCCGTTACCCCCGCCGTTACTGCCTCCGCCACTGCCGTTAGGATTCACCTTTTTACGCCTTTTACTGGCCAAAGGACAGGAGACATTTATACTGGTAAATAGCTAAACATGAATAGAGAAGGTATTTTTTCCAGATTTATATAAAGTTGTAATATTTATCCTTCGTGTGTGTGTGTTCATCTGAATGCACCTCTAGGAATGTGGCTCTCATCAATTTGGGGAAAATCCCATGCACAATGTAATTCTGTGAGATAGAAAATGACTAAAGCACACTGACACAATTATTAAATGCTCATAACAAAACACATTTTAGTTGCCCCCAAATGGCTCATACAGTGTTGCAAACAGACACAGAAGGACCAGCAAAGCCTATGAACTGCTGGGGAAAGCCATGATTAATTTAACCCGGGGAAAAAGCCTGATTATAGTTTTAATAAAGGGATTTCTTTTCCAGATTTTTGACAGTCATCCTCATAATATCACAGAAAATCTACAAGCATGTGTGAAATGGGTTGATGGGTTGTTTGGTTGATTTTACTGGTTTATTACTGCCCCTCATATGACACATTACTCTCCCCTGTATGATTACTGAACAATGGTGCAAAATGGTGTGTCTAAAGAGAGATCCTATCTCTTTGTAGCCCTTTGTAAAAAATATTGACTTCATTTAATGTTGTCTATATTTGACTGGATATTCACATAGAAAATAAACAATACAACCAAAAAAGCCCATATCCTACCTGTGCCATCCAGAGTATATCCTCTGGAGTCTGCGCGTTAGCTTGCGATAAAGGTGACTGATGTAGCGTAGCATCTCCTCGTAGCATGAGCCTGGTTCGCTGTAACTGGCGAGCGTGGAGTCGTTGGACATGTAGCGAGCACGCTGCTCCCTCATCAGGGCGTTCTCCCTCTGCTTTGTCTCGGAGAATTGGGTGGCGATGACCACGAGGCACAAGTTGATCATGAAGAAAGAGCCCACCTGGTTGGGGAGGTATAGAATAGATTAAAAAAAACTGCAGCACTGCAGCTTTGTAATCATATAGGAGCAGTCATCCCACAAACTCACTCCATGAAAGTGCTGTTATATGTGTGAAATCTTTTACCTTGGTGTTAAAATAGAAAATCAACACTGTGGCTACTAATATGTTATTTAAGGAACAACTCCTTGTTGACTTCATCCCTCCTTAAGGTGTTATAAGTGTAATAAAACACTGTGTCAACAAGAAGCCATATTAGGGCTTATGTATCATAAAGATGCAGCCAGATCCTGGGATGATAAAACTGTCTTTGTTTTTATCATTACTTAATAATTATGAAATTGAAATCATGCTCTGATGAGGTGGCCTTGACAGGAAGTTAGAAATATCTATCAAGTCTATGATGAAATGTCTATTTAACATGGCATTACGGTACGTTACTGAAAGAGCAACAGGAAATTACTTTCTCCATGTTTTTTAAAGTTCTTTTCTCTGACGTTCTGTTATCTATCTCAGTGAGCTATCACTCACTTTCGATATGAATCAGTTTTCAGCCATTCCTCTAGCTCAGTCTCTCTCGCCCCCATTTTTTTTCCTTCTCTCTTTCCCTCTGAATGCATAATGAGCATTTTACATGCTCATACAGCAATGTAAAATGTAGCCAAAGTGGGGATGTGACAACAAGTCTGGACTACAGTGAAAATTTGAGCTTTTTTGGGTTTGGGCTCATTAAACGCTGGAGTGGTTTTTGCTTGGGTCAGTTTCAAACAAGACCCATGTTGGTCTATGTAGATCTGTGCCAGATATTTTGGACCCAATCAAAAGTGTAGTTTTCATTTTTTAGTTAATTTTGCTGCTATTATGGAGCTTGCTTTTTGAGTCCTAGCAACACATTCAAATATCAGGAAAGGTTGTTAACTAAAACAAACAAAACAAAAAAAAGACAAGGTGGTACTTACGATAATGAGCAGTATAAAATATATAAAATTGTAGAAGGAGTGAGCATCCATGACATAGTACATGATATCTACCCATCCTTCCAGAGTGATGACCTGGTGGTAGAGAAAAAAAGACACAGAGAGACAGAGAGGGAGACATTGTATTATAATGAACAGGAAAGTAGAAAAACATTGCTCAAAAACATATGACAAACTCCCCCACGCACAAAACTGTGCATGCGGACGCACACAGACACTCAAAGTACACAGCAGTCAGACGCAGTACATTTCCAATTCTGTTTTTAATGGCTAGGCCTCAGAAGGAAGCCTGTGGTGTCCCTCCAACTTCTTGTGCGTGTGTGTGTGTGCGCGCGCGCGTATGTGCCAGGGGACTGACGCAGCTTTTTCATGTGGCCATTATGCTAATGAGCAGTTGAGAGATGCTGAGACCTGAAAGCGGTGGCTCAGCTCAGCCAAGCTGATACTAATACACTCACACTTCAACATTTACACCTCAGCTAGTATACAAGTATCCAAACACACATGCCAACAAGCACGTGAATGCATGCATTCCTGTGTATTCATAAAGAATCATACAGACACCACAAATGCATATTATGAATTCACACACACACACACACACACATACCCAGAGGCGACTAATCCGCTCTCTGCTGGATTGCTCTCCCTGCACCAGATTAACAAAAGGGCTGAGGATCCTCATTTCTGAGCTAAAACACGCCTGTAAAATGTAATCATTGTGATTTTTTTCACACAGTACACAAACACCCGTTCGACCAAACATCTATTTAGTCAGCCAAATTAATAATCTAACTGGAAAGCAAGAAAACCAACTAGCAAGTCTAGCCAGCAATTTGAAGGCAGGCCTCACAATACAGACTTGAACAGACTGTCCCTCATTCATACAATCAAGAACTGGATTTTTGGTGTAAATCAGCAATAAAAGTTAATATCTTCTATATCAAAATGGAGGAAAAGACAATTCATAAAGGACCATCAACTCTTGAGCAGCACGCACTGCTATAAAGAGAAGATTCTCAGCTGATGCTGGTTATTTAAGAGAGGAGACAAACGCGATAACCTGTCAAATGATAACAAATCACTCACTGACCCCCAAGGCCATCCCCATCCCCAGCTCCTGACCCACCTTGAAGGTCAGAGACTGCTAGCAAAGCATCAAGTCCTGTCATTCATGCTAATGACATACACGTGGAGCAGAGAGCACGTTCTCAGCTGTCATTGGTCAATGACTTAACCGGTACATTGTTCTTGAACCCTAATGGGCAGTCTGGCAGAACAGGTGTGTGTGTGTGTCTATGTGTGTCATGTGTCATCCCTTCTTCTTTCTCACTTTTTCCACTTTTATTTTTATCTGTTTTGATCATTCCTTCACTCTCAGCTCTGCTCTTGTCTTTTTTGCTCTCCTTACACTGTTGACAGAGGTCAGTCCATTACCTGGTTCTTAAACCATGGGTCAGGACTGGGCTTGAGTGACACCCTCTTGTAAAATCAATTGTTGTCACATGCTATTGAATTCCAGTATGTACCAAACAAACAAATGAACTAGTATTAAATGATTAAACAAACTGGAAACTTCTGTAAAGTATCTCAAACTACCTTTTTTGCAGGGTAAAACTAACCCTAAAGAAACCTACAGTAACCATAAGTTTAATCAACGTTTTACTGTCTTACAGCTGACTACATTTCCAAATACCAACATTGAAGATACTTCTAAAATCAACACAGGAACCAACACGGGAAGCCGTCACGATATATTTGATGTATGGCCAAACCCTAGTTGGGACCTAATCAAGCCACAGACTTGGTTGTGGTGGGTATCCAACATGACATGTTAACAGCTTGTTGTACTCTGCAGGAGTCCCTGGGTAACACTGAATTAACTCAATTTGGAACCATAGGTTGAAATGTTTTCCAAACCCTGCGCTGAGATGTATAATTCATGTTCTTTATATTTACAGATACTGAGGGAATAAAGCTGGGATAACAAGCCAAGCAACTCATTTAACATTGAATATAGTCTTATATATTAAGTTATATATTATAGTCTCTTTTCAACATACTTCCTCCCTCTGAATCTGTATCTCACCCACTTTTATTTTTCTGTCTCATTTCTCCTGTCTTTCACTCCCTGCTTCTATTACTGTGTGCATCCACCTGTCAACAAATAGTCTGTCAAATGCTTCATTGTTTTGTTTTGAGGTTGTGGCATCAATGAGTTTCACTGTGATCACTTAATGCCTGTGTCATTATTAAGAAATGTTTCCATTGCTACAGGCCCTTTATTGACAAATGATAGCATCTAATACAAATGTTTCTCTCATATTTTTCAAATTGTAACTTAATGTTGGATGCATTATAATTTACATGGAACATATTTGAATAGAAAGTGGGCTCTAACCTTTTCTGTGCATGTTGAAACTTTTATCTATTATGTTCACGCATTTTTAACACAGAGACCATAAGAACCAGATGATGCAAACTGTTTCTGTTCTGTTATGAACTTCTGCTTGTTACGCTACACCACTACACTTGAGTGTGCAGGTAGCAGCACCTCCTGACTGCAGAGACAGAACAGTACCTGGTCACCAAACTCATCACTAATGCATACAACTTTTCCAATCATCATTTGCATCTACCCCTTTAACACTGACAGGTACAATGGATCCTAAAATACACACACACACATCATATATATATAAATGAATCTCATCTAAGACTCAAGTGATGCTTGCAAAATCATCACAGAAGAAAAATAAATCAGCAAAATCTAATTGTTAAAGCCTCTGACTGTAAGCTGAGACCACACACACACACACACACACTGGAAAGTTATGATTACCTAACAGGGATTAGTATGTCTGTGTGTGTCTGTGTGTGTGTGTGTGTGTGTGTGTGTGTGCATTCGGTATTTGTGTTTGGAGTAATAAAAAGGTAAGACTGTCTTTAAGGAAGTCATGTTGTCGAAGTCTGTTAGACACAGAAACAGATCTATCAGTGGGTCCTGGACAGATCTATTAAAATGGCTGGAATTCATATCTCAACAGCTCAGACAATGTTAGCATAAAGACTGTGATAGGGAAAAGCCTGTCACGGCTCCTGGGGGAGCTGGAATCAGCAAGAGGGAAAAAGAAAAATACATTTTTACAACCAGCGGATGAAGAGGAAATGGGTTTCGGGTCATGACACATACCCTCTGATAGCTTGATTAGAGGAATTTCTAAAAGGATGACTATGAAATGTTAACACACCTTAAAAAAACTGCATATTTTGTGTTGTTTCTAACTGATGACTGGTTTTATGTATGCAAAAAATAGCATTTAACTGGCTTGCCATATGCGATAAGCTCGTCGTCAATGTCTTGTTGGTAAAACCAACCAAACCATGATAACTCTTCTTCACTTTTAGCAAACCATAAGCTTACAGTCTACTCAGACATATTTTGATCTGCTAAAAACAAGGGTCAGAAAACATGCTTTCTAATATCCTGCAAAACTTTCTGCATGAATTTAACCAAATGTAACTAACTGAAGAAAAGTCAGTAAATTCTGCCTAAAATTATTATACAGGAAGTGACATCACTTTTGGGTGTGGTTTCAGGTGCAACAGAACACAATATTCAACTCAACTAAAATCTCCTACAAAATCTTGTAAACAATGATACATTCTTAACCTTGCTCTCCATGTTTTTGCTTCCACGTCTCAATCTGCACATTTATCCCTTCTTACCTGGAATATGGCTATCCAGGCATAGCCGATATTGTCAAAGTTGACAGCTCCCTTGTGAGGGTTGAGGTCCCCGGGGCGACACACATTATAGTACTGGTTCCAGTTAACACAGCCGTTTACACTGGCCCCACCCACCGCAGTGGCTGACCCAATAAGAGCTGAACTTTGGTGGGAAGCGGCCAATGAGCACTCTGTCCCGCCGTCGGTGTAGGCCGGCACACTGTGGCAGCGCAGCATCCCGTTCTCGCGGGGAGCCGAGCAGATGAATGGGCTGTCTTCGCCTTCCTCGGACATGTAGTAAGGACTTATGGACAAGTTGTACATTCTGGATGGAAAAAAATAACAAAAAACAAATGGTTACAATACATTAATTATAGATACATTTAGCTTTTAGATATCTCATGAGCTTTTTTTGCTGTCTTTGCTGCAAGTTCTATTATAGTTAAGTTATATTAGCAATATACTGTAGATACACTGAGAACCGACTGTCAGTTGTAAGGAATGAACTATTTTCCTATTTTCTGATTTCTCAATCAGTGATTTCCTCTCATAAATCCTCTGAATGGCAGACTAATGGGGTAGATGAACCTTCTGTCTTATAATTGCTCAGTAGCTCAAAAATCAAATTACACCTGCAAATAATAGAGCAGAGTATGTTAAACACCTGTACTAGAAGCTGTGGACAGCGTTACTGCTCACTTCTATCTTAGCTGTCATGAAGTTACTACTTAGTTAAATGGCTTATTTCCTTTTGTCCTCATTGTTGCCAAAACTGCAGCTTGTTATTTTACAAGAGCTTGAGCTTTTGAAGCTTGTAATCCCTGGAAACACATCTCTAACATCAAATCTTTTTATTTTAATCTTTTTGATTCTCTTCATCAATCAGTTCTACTTAATAGAGGAGTGTTCACAATTGCCAAATCAAGAGCTATCCCAAAGTGGGGATCGGAAGTGGACTACCAAACCCTCCAACATGGAGTCTGCACTGGTGTTTATTGCTCGAGCCGAAAATGGAGGAACTGAATATCTCTCTTGCTACTTAGTCAAATATCATTTTGATCGTGCTACATTCTCCCTACACTGTCTTTTCATGTTGGGTTTAGACAAATATCACTGAATATGTAGGAAGTAGAAACCATCACTTTGTCCCTTGATTCATTCGCGTTGTATACAGTTTGCACGCTTCATTTAAAAAGAGAATCTATTTAATATCACATGCTTATTATTTTGAGGATATTTTGTATTTTATGTGAAACAACACATACTAACTCAAAAGCTGAGTGAGCAAGGCATCTATCTGTATCCATGGTGATAGTTGTTTCCTACTCATGGTAGAAAGTGGTGAGTGCATCCCACAGTTTACCTGCTTATTTATACCCTCCCCTTTAAAGTGGAGAGCCCTCCACAACAGTGAGTGTACCTTTATGCGGAGTGACATTCACTCTTGAAGTACTAGTGGGGAGGGACCGGTTTGGGAAAGATGTTACTCTTTGCTGGACTGATTGACTCTCTTTATGTTCCAGCCATTGCTGTCCTTTTGCTCCCTGTAACCTGTTTGCCGTCCAGTTTATGTCCTTCCTTCAGACTCTCCTGTGTTTGTTTGTCTGACTCCTGCCTGCCTGTTACTGACTTTAAGCCTGATCTTGGTGAAGTAAACAGCCTTTTGATCCCACATGCTGAATCTGTTTTCTTATGCATCCATACCTTGCCTAGTTGAACTGGTAACATACTAACTACTAATGCTGTCTTGATTGTCTTAAGCCTACACATTGCAAGTACAGAAAATAATGTTATTATTCCCCAGGCTCTTAAAAGATTCTGGAGATGAACATTTCTGAAAGACAACCAGCAGCAGCAGCAGCAGCAGCAATAAATCACACTTTAATACAACAACAAAAAGCATGTCATGGGAACTATCTGAGAGGCTGACTATTGGAGGAAATGCATGTATGTGATCAGAGTCATGTAGAAAATGTTGGCTTCCTTATGATTTCTAAAAACGAACTGGAGAAAGCGCTAATGCATGAGGTTGAGTGTATGTGCGTGCTATACCGCATAGTTTAGTCGGGATTCATGTTGTACGTGAGGTCAGACAACCATTTGTTCTGTGACAGAAAACACAGCAGCCTTGGTTATGAAATATTAAGCCGCTGTTCTCTTTCTGTCTTTCTTCTTACACAAAGGAAGGATTCAGCAACATTAACTCTCATCAACACATCAACACATCATTAACACATCAAAAATATAATTAGATCAAGGATGTCTAAGTGACATTTTTAGCTTCACGAGGTTCTGGACATTGAAGCAGTTTTTCTTTCTCTTTTGTATAATTTCAAGCCCCACGGCTAAATTGGTGACTCTGATGTTTTCTCTGTCCGTGTATGTGCATATGTGTGCCTGTTCGTGTCTGTCTTCTTTGGGAGATAGCGGTCGTTTGTTCTGTTGCTCTTCTCTTTTAAGATGAAAATAAGATAAATCTGGGAGAACAGGTTTATTTTATATTTTCATAATGTGTGCAGTGTAGAAGGAAATGCATCTTTGTCTGTCTGTGTCATGTTTGCTGAGTCTGCACCTTCTCAGTTTTGGGTCAGACACAATGTCCATTTTGTCCATTTAGTTAATTTAGTAAACCTATTTGGGAATTCTATCACTTCATTCTCAAGAGTTTGACATGTTTCTTTCTGTTTAGTAATTTGTGGGATTATCCAAGGTAGTAATTATGTTTGGTCTGTTTATTTATGCTGTATGCAAATTTTAATTCTTTTTTTTCTCAAAAAAAATCCCAGAAGCCCACGTCTGACAGAATTCTTGTAATATGTTCAGCCTTTACTTTAAACTATCTTAAGACACAAGAACCACATCATCTGCAAAGAGGAGGAGTTTTATTTCTTCCATGTAGGAGTTTTAGAACTGGTGCATTGGACTTTTCAATGTGACAAATATTAAAAGAAGGAATAGGGCAGAACAAAAGAAAGATCATGTTTGAGTTAAGTGAGCTGAGCATGTTTGAAGATTTGAAGTGTGAATGCTGGAGGCAGTGCTGGTCACCATATGGATGTGGAGAACAGCAGTTGCAAAGCAGGGTGGATGGTAGACTTTTTTTGTTTGGGGGAAATAAAAAATTGATTGCAACTTCTACTGATGATCACAAGACCAGATTCCTTACGTTCTGATGTCCTCTCCCAGGAAGCAGCGGTTGCGCAGTAGCCCCGCCCACAGCTGGACTCCCACAATGCCGAAGATGAAAAAGACAAAGAAGCAGAGGAGAAGGACATTTCCCAGCATGGGCAGGGTGTCCAGCAGCAGTGTCACCAAGATCCGCATACCTACATGGCGGGACACAAAAAGTAAAGATGCCATCAGAAATGAGTATTTTCACTATACTGTCTCACATGCACAAGCATATACATGCATGTTTACAGTTCACATACATGATAGTTTAGTTTTGCATGTTGTGCAGCAGCTAGCCTTTTACTAGCCCTCTGGTTATGGTACACCCTGACAACCTCTACTGATCTTGTGAGCTTGGACCCCACGACTTCATCCCCACAACCAATATAATTACAAGTGATGACAATACTGAAAGCGACAGTTTGATGTTATTTCATCCCCTGGGATTTGAACTCACAGCTTCCCTGTGGCTAGTGTTATCTAACCACATGAGTTCAGCATCCATCTCCAGTTGTCAGATGTGTTCAGTGTCAGCAGAGTCAGGGATCTAGTCCCTGAGGTCCTCACAATGTGGTCTGTCCCCTTTCACATATATCACAGCCTTGTCACATTGAACACACTTACAGTAGGGCAATTCTATAGTGTTAATGCTAATTTTGACAGCAGCAATGATATTTAAAGTTAAATCTCCTTCAGAAAAAATGTAACTTCCAGACCTGTTTGTGCTTAGCCACAGCAGGAGAAAGGCCTCCTGAATCCATTATCATTTGACAGGTAAAAAGCAAAAACAAATGCTCTGGTTTGTTTGTGTTTACTGTTATCAGGACTAAACTGCACTAAGCTCACCACTGTTCTAATTACATTTTGTGCCAGAAGCTACATATTATTAACGCACATTTCCACTAAATCAGAGTGAAATTAAACTCATACAATTGTCCAGAAGATTATCATTAATTATTTATGCATGTTTGGAAGCACAGATGAGCAAAATGTGAATATTATTGCTTTCGTCTAATACATTTTTCTTTTCTAATAATTTAGGGCAACATTAATAATCCTACTCATTTTACCAGATGCTGTGATCACATTTACTAATTGTAGTCATTCATCTTGACGGATTAACAAAACAAGATTACTACCTGTTACTACACTTTCTCCATTTTGTATTAACCTTTTTGTCTAACCGTATGGTTACTGCTTTCATTAAATTACATGTTTAAATGTTGTGACAGACGACATTATAGTATATTTGGAATAACCAAGACCTGCGAGAAAATAAGGTCAACACTGGAAACAAAATGAATAAGATCCAAACATCCCCCTCTTGTATAAAGTATAAAACATGTCCTGACATCCGGATTTTTGATGTTGCTACTCTGTGAAGTATTAACTGTCCCTGCTTAGAGGGAATGACTCATCAGCGTTTAGTGTGAATCGTCTTATTTGTGTTTATCCATGGATGCTTCTGCGTACACTCATTAGCCACAAAGTTGCTGTCCAGAACATACAGTATTTTCTACACAGTGGCACAGCACTAAATTTCCTAAAATGGGTTTCACAATGTATATGGGATAGTATAATTAAGAAAAAGTCTACTCTAAATCCATCCATCATTCATCAATCCGTTAAGACAACCATCTATCCTTTCTTAATGATTGACTGATCACAATTCAGCTGCAGTTCTAGAGTTGCATGTGCTATAATGTATTTTTTGTCTGATCACTAATCTGTCTGATATCATCTTGTGTTCTGACTGAAATCTCTCACTTTTAACATATCTGCCTTTTTACGTCTGTCAACTGGCTATTCACGATAGCTGTTTCCTGTTTTTCAAAAAAGAATCTAGAGACACTAGAGTTTTGCTGTCTACTTGTGTGCATACAGCACATGGAAATGTACACATGCACACACTGAGTAAACAGTACACAGATGCCTTACTATAGAGGCATCTGTGCACAGTGAAATCTGCTCTGCAAACACAAACACTTCACAGCATTGACATCCCCTAAGCAGAATACTAATGGTTTCTCCATACACCATTTTGTGTACGGAGATGCACAGAGATTCGGCAATACACTGAATTTTATTACTTAGAACGATACAGAAGGGTAGAAAATAAAAAGAGATTTGAAACTAGATTGACACTGTGTTCGCTCCCAGAGTTACAATGCACACAGTTAAAGTAGGTTTACTTAAACTAATGCTGCCGGAGTGGCAGACTCGATGAGAGAAAGGGCCATCTGTCCAGAAAGTCATGCCACAGGGATAAGTTTCCGAGGGCTTGAATTTCTGAAAAACATATGTACTTTCATATTAACCAGTAAGTGGGGGTAATGTTGTTGAGAAGAGACAAAGGGCTTTAAATATGATATATTTTCCCTTGAGATGTTGTGGAAAACGGCAGGAATAAAATATTTTAATAAAGTCATAAAATTGGTAGTAATTAAATCTGGGAGTAATTAATTAAATATGTCAATGGGAAATATCATGTGTAGACATGCAATGATGAACAAACGGCTTTCTACAGTCTTTTTTCAACCACAATGTCCACAACAGAGCCTTTCTCAACAGTATGTCATGTGGCTCACTTCATATGTTTAGATAAGGGCGGTAGTTTTTTGAAAAACAATCTAATATCGTTGTTTATTCAATATTTATTGAATTTTGGCCTTTCCTATCCCATAAGCCCTAGATGTTCACAGATTAAATGTCACGGCTTGACAGAAGAGGCGAGTCCATGAGTGAGTTGAGGGGTCGCTGCTAGCTCAGACACGTCTGTAATAACAGCAGTAGAAGTTTTTAGACAACTAAGATTACAACTAGGAAGTTGAAAAAGTGTACTGGTTGGAGCGTGTTTAATTAAAATGGTTTATTTACAGTATATTTTAAGCATTATTCCTCATTTCTGCGCATTTGCACCAAGTATTTAGTTTGCTCTTGTTGACGCGCCAGAAACAGACGTGGTTCTGAGATGTCTATTCTCAACATCTTGCTTTGTCCTGTCTCATTTGAATGAACCTCCCACCTGTTTGCACCTCTCTCCCCACCTGTGTGCTGTGCGCTTGCTACCACATTACCACACAGATGGGCAAAGCGAATTTCAAGGTCAGGAAAATACCAAACAGTCAGAGCGCTTGCGCTTATCATTGCGCCACCACAAAAATAGGGCCAAGGGAGTGCTACTCGCTGTATCTAGGCTACAGCACAAAAATACATTTAACATTTGTCTTACAAAGGATACTTCCCATCCACTAAGGCAGAAAGACAAACAGAGAGACAGAGTGATAGTGGAATGGTTACAGAGACAAATAGAGACGCTAAGTAGGAAGAGAAAAACTTTTGCGTGGCTATTAGCCTGGCTGGCTTTCACCCACAAACACTCCATCTCTGAAGATAAGAAAGAAAACAAAAGATGAGGAGGAGTCTAAAAGAGATTAAAAAAAGAAGAGAAGAAAAATGAAGGAACTAAGAAGGTGTTAAACCTCCTCAGGGTGTCTCTGAATGTATGTACCTGTGAGTATATGAGTCTGTGGGCTTTGGGGTATGTTTGTGTCTGTCTGTATCTACACTGACCTTGAGTTTCCAGCCCCAAGTAATACCTCTCATTGTCACCCTCATTGCAATTCTCGCCCCCCTTTCTTCTCTCCATCTACCTCCCTACATCAGACCCTTCAGGGAGTGACTGAAAACTTGTTACAATCGTGTAAGTTTTACTTCACCTTGTCCACGGCTGTAAAGATTGTTTCTCAGGGCTACTGTTAGCTTAACAATAAGGTTCATGTTACATTTTCAGCCCCCACAGAGGTAGAACAACACAGTCACTGTGTGTGAGACTGTTAGTGATGATAGCGTAAGAGAAACGGACAAGCTGCCATGCTTTATGATTGTGTTTGGGTTATTTGCAGTGCCCAAAGCACCCACATACACACACAAACTGAAACACAACATACTTAGTTAGTGGCTGCCTGAACCTGAAAAACTTGGCTGCTTGCCCAATGTATGCTGGTTAATAATCTTGTACGTTGTTATGACACCATTGTCTAGTGATCCTCTTTAGCTGTAGATTCATGGCCACTTCTGTCACAGAGCTTTTAGGAAAATGACAAACTACGTGCAAGTTCTCACACAGCACTGGCACGGTACAACTTCTGGAAGTGAGATTAAAGCAAACATGGAGTCCAGGATCATCGGTCAACCTACCGTAAAGTAGTGAGAATTTAGACACCAAAACATTACATTTCCTCCAGGTAGTTTTGCTTTCGTACCGCTCAGTGCAAACTGAGCAGGTGGCCAACGTTACACAGGACAGTTTCACAGTGATCTTAGGTGAAATGCATATACCTCATGGAGTTATAAAATAACAAAAACAAAACAAATATCTTCTAGTTAATCATGTTTAGTATTTATGAATAAAGACAACATATAAAAATGTTATTAACTTTTCATGACTAAAAGGTCTGTCTTCTTTGGGTAATAATGGTAGTTAAGGGCAATCGCTCAAAATATTCCTTTTCCTTGTTTTATCTTCCTTTTCAAATCTTATCACTGACAGATTTCCTTCATACCAGTTAATTAATTCACACATGGCTAGAATGAAAACCATCAGGGCTTTGGGTAGCAAGTTCAGTGGACCGCTGTGGTGTGCTCAGCTGTTAGCATTGAGCAAAAGATGGATAAATTGTGCTCATTGCTAATCGAGGATTGTAAACCATCAGGGCATTTACCAAAAAAAAGCATTTCTGCAAAGATTCAAACATAGACTTACTTGGTACTCTGTTGATGGCTCGCAGTGGCCTGAGTACTCGGACGGTACGGATGGCTGACAGACTGGCATTATGGCCGTCCAGAGAATACTCCATCACCCTAAAGACATAGTCAGAGAAAGGCAGGAAGAGAGAGTTCAGTTCTGTACTTTACAAATATACATTTGTGCACACAGATACATCTACATGAAGCAACAACAAGAAAACTAAGAACACCAAAAATATAACAACGCTTATAATAGCACCTACCCACATAATTACTGTACATATGACATTTAATTACATAGAGTCAGAAGCTCTTTTTCCTCTGTATAGTCTACATTGCAGCACCCAAACATTATACTTGTGATACATAGGCAGAGAGAGAGAGGCAGTTAGTCTTAATTGTGTTAGTTTCTTGTACTTTTACTGTGCTGTGATTGTGCTGGCTGTGTGAGGAGTGTGTGTGGTCATACTGGTTCAGCCCTTCCCCAGCGTGGGAGTAGCTACTGTTGATTGGGTCCTGCCCTCGCCTCAACCTGCAGTATATAATGGCCCAAGCCTTTAGTCTGGCTGTGCAGCTGACAGCAAGAGCAGCATGTACTCCTCCAGTATCCAAATTATAAGTTTTGGTTGCTGATAAGTGCATTTTGAGGCTGCTCAGATTGATAAACCTTGTACTGAATATCTCTTTTCTTGGAAAGAAGTAAAGAGAAGTAGAGAAGAAGTAGACTGCAGCATTCTAGTGTGGTGAGGCTTGATGTGGATACGTGGATGCTGCACATATCCACATCACTGCACCCTTACTCCCCTAGATGAGGATGAGAGACAACACAGTATTATATATATATATATATATATATA